>VFFE01008050.1:3948094-3993725 GCA_008921705.1 Burhinus oedicnemus
GGTTGAGCAGGGAGCTTCTGAAAAAGCTCAAGTGGAAGAAGGAAGGTTACAGTAAGTGGAAGAGGGGACTGACCACTTGGGAAGATTACAAGAATGCTGCCAGAGTATGCAGGGACGAAACGAGGAAAGCCAAGGCCTGCTTGGAATGAAGTCTGGCAAGGGATGTCAAGGTCAACAGAAAGGGTTTCTTCAAGTACATCGGAGGCAAAAGGAAAACTAGAGAAAATGTGGGCCCCGCTGTTGAATGAGACAGGGGCCATGGTGACAGACGATGCAGAGAAGGCGGGATTACTGAATGCCTTCTTTGCTTCAGTCTTTCCTGCTCAGGCCAGCCCTCAGGAGTCCAAGACTTTACAGGTAACAGAGAAAGTCTGGAGGAAGGAGGACTTTCCCTTGGTTGAGGAGGATCAAGTTAGAGATCAGTTAAGTAAACTGGACATCCACAAGTCCATGGGTCCTGATGGGATGCACCCGTGAGTGCTGAGGGAGCTGGCAGAAGTCATTGCTGGGCCACTCTCCATCTTTGAATGGTCCTGGAGAACAGGCGAGGTGCCTGAGGACTGGAGGAAAGCCAATGTCACTCCAGTCTTCAAAAAGGGCAAGACAGACCCAGGAAACTACAGGCCAGTCAGCCTCACCTCCATCCCTGGAAAGATGATGGAACAGCTTGTTCTGAGCGTCATCTCAAAGCATCTGGAGGAAAAGAAGGTTCTCAGAAGTAGCCAACATGGATTCACCAAGGGGCAGTCATGTCTGACTAATCTGATAGCCTTCTACAATGGTGTGACTGGACAGATAGATGAGGGGAGGGCAGTGGCTGTTGTCTACCTTGACTTCAGCAAGGCTTTTGACACTGTGTCCCACAGCATCCTCATTGACAAGCTTAGGAAGTGTGGGTTGGATGAGTGGACGGTGGGGTGGATTGAAAACTGGCTGGCAGATAGAGCTCCGAGGGTTGTGCTTAGTGGCACAGAGTCTAGTTGGAGGTTTGTGACAGGTGGTATTCCCCAGGGGTCAGTACTGGGTCCAGTCCTGTTCAGTGTATTCATCAGTGACCTGGATGACAGGATAGTGGGTACCATCAGGAAGTTTGCTGATGACACAAAACTGGGAGGGGTGGCTGACACACCAGAAGGCTGTGCTGCCATTCAGCAGTCTAGAGAGTTGGGCAGAGAGAAACCTCATGAAGTTCAGCAAGGGCAAGTGTAAGGTACTGCACTTGGGGAGGAATAGCCCCATGCACCAGGACAGGTTAGGGGCTGACCTGCTGGAAAGCAGCTTGGTGGAAAGGGACCTGGGAGTCCTGGTGGACAACAGGATGACCATGAGGCAGCAATGTGCCCTTGTGGCCAAGAAGGCCAATGGCATCCTGGGGTACATCAAGAGGAGTGTGGCAAGCAGGTCGAGGGAGGTGATCCTCCTCTTCTACTCTGCCCTGGTGAGGCTGCACCTGGAGTCCTGTGTCCAGTTCTGGGCTCCCCATTTCAAGAGGGACAGGGAACTGCTGGAGAGGGTACAGCAGAGGGTTACAAAGATGATTAGGGGACTGGAACATCTTTCTTATGAGGAAAGGCTGAGGGACTTGAGTCTCTTTACTCTGGAGAAGAGAAGACTGAGGGGGGATCTCATCAATGCTTATAAATACTTAAAGGGAGGGTGTCGGGAGGATGGCACCAGTCTTTTTGCAGTGGTACCCAGTGATAGGACAAGAGTTAATGGGCACAAACTTGATCGTAGGAAGTTCCATGTGAACATGAGGAGGACCTTCTTTCCTTGGAGGGTGGCAGAGCAGTGGAACAGGCTGCCCAGAGATGTGGTGGAGTCTCTGACCCTGAAGACATTCCAAACCCGCCTGGACGTCATCCTGTGCAGCCTGCTCTAGTTGTCCCTCCTTTGGCAGGGGGGTTGGACTAGATGATCTCCAGAGGTCCCTTCCAGACTGTGATTCTGTGATTTTCAGAATTTGTTGTAATCTAATTTAGGACTTGGTCAGTGCAGAAGTGGTGAGGTGCAGTGCAGGTCTCAATGTGCACATGAAACAAGATGTCAGTACAAATCATGACATCTGTTAGCTTTCCAGCACTCCAGAAAAAGCTTCTATTTACTGTTCTAGTATCACCAGAACCTACTTAAGCTTCTATTGTAAAAAGCATTATTAGGATAAGTAAGCCACCTTTGTATCTGATTTCAGCATGGATATTTATGTTGGATAATTATCTTAAGAAAATAAATTAGGTTTGCTTATGACTTGAGTGGTTACACAAAGCAAGGAGTGGCTCGAAAGCTTTTGGAAGTATAGCTTTGAAAGTGAAGGACCCAATTGCCCTTAGTTAACTGCCTTGAAGTTATTAACTGGGACTATCTTAACTTTAAAGAAAAGACTTCCTGATACTCTCACAACTCTGTTCAAATCTAATTGAACTTCTGTTCTGTATGTAGAGATCTTGGCCAGTTTTTATAATAATATTTGCCCTAGGGAAAAATAACCTTGTTGCCATTCTAATTACTAGCACTTCTTGGTAAATGTATTCTGTTACTTAACTTTTGATTCACAGAAGTTGGTCAGTACTCATTCCAAATCAGAAACACCCTGTTGGGAAGCAAGAGATAAAGTCAAAAAATGCATGTAATACAATTTGTCTAATGCTATATTAGCCTTACTACTCATATGCAGCAATTTTTGTTTTGGAACTGGTATGTCATTTTTGTTTTTATGATGTCTGAAAACTTCACAGCTCAGAAATACTGGTTTTAGTTATTGGCTCAACAGAAGTTTTCATCCAGATTGTTGGGATTATAGGGTAATGGGGAGAATCGAGCTGAAAGGTGTCAATCTGTCTAGACCCGAGTTCTTTAGACATTAGAAAGCAACTTTTGATTCTTTGACTTTTGTGAATATCTGCTGGTGACTTGGAATCTGTATCAAACTTAGAGCTGCGTATTATCAGGGCTTTAGATCATGGCTTTTGGTCCATGACAAGGCTGTTTGGAACATCAAAGTCTGGGAAACTGTAGAAGATAACGTGTGAAGGAGACTTTGCAAGTGGAAGTTCTTTAAAGAATAAGCTGAAACATTTTACTTTATTTTTTTCTGTGCAGCTGTTAGAGGACATTGACTTGAAAATTATAGAGCAATAGTCAGTATTCCTCATCCTTGAAGTATGTTCCACTGGAAGAAACCCATGGAATTATTTCATTGCTTCCACAAATATTACTAGGGATTGTCATCCTTGGCTACCTTGGCAATGTGCCATTTCCCTGTAGAATCTTACACCATAAGTTCTAATTAAACAAACTCGCAGGTTTGCAGTCAGTTGATTTTGGAGTGAATAGGGAAATTTTCCCCTGCATACGTTTTTACTGTGTCTTTATCCCAAGAGGAACTTATAGTTTGATGCTCCCCTCTTCAGTTAAATCTTAGGTATGTGTTCTGTCAAATATGATAGTTCCATTAATTGTCCAAGTCATCTTTGCCACATGATTGATTGAAATGTTAATGTACAGAAGAGATGAAGTGGAAGGTACCTACAGGTACAGGAGCATGCACAGGGTGGTGGGATGCTGGAGAATAGAAAAAATGTCATTAATTCTTTCTGTATTGTGGAAAGGCAGTCCATACAATCAAAGTGCCATTGAAAATACATTTCTTTCATTTATGAATATGAATTCAACTATGTATATAAATGCAGCTGTGGTTCTTGTTGCCAGATGATTGTAGGAGAGCTTGAATGGAATTCTTCTTGCATTGAAAAGCTGGTATGCTAAAATTTCACTCTAAGAGCAGGTCAAGATCCATTGCAGAGACTGGATAAAAAATTATTCACTAAGTTAATTATAGTTTAAAAATAGGTATCAAAAGTCCTGTGGTCATTAATATGAAACTTATTGGTGGTAGGTAATTTCATGCTTGCCTACTAGAGGCTTGAATATTCCTTTGATCTAGATTATAGTGCTTGTCCTTTTATTATCCATGTTGAATAAAAAAAGCTTCAGAAACGTGATAATTTATGAACTAGATGTTTAGAACTTAGTAAGTGTTACTATTTTTTTACAGTTTTGCACTCTGCAGGCATTTGCTGTGGTAGAGGTATTCTTGCTAACCACTGTGTCCCAGTGCTAACAGTGGGATAAGTTTTCTTTCTAACTGTATTTTACTTTAGTCTTTGCCTTTTTTGTGTCTCCTGTAACATTCAAACTGGTTGGCTAGACTTAACTGCTGTGGAATTGGAACATGAGAGTGGGAAGAGCTCTAAGTCAGAATTTAACTTTCATACTGAAAGCTAAGGATGCCATCAAATTTTAAAAAAACCTCCCACCCTTTCTTAACTCTAGTTATTGTTGCAGGTGGCATTCTTTAAATAAAGTTATAATAATTTTAAGATTTTGAACCTTCTTCATGATACCTAGGAATAGTTGGCTCGCTATTTCTGCAGTTGCTTTTGCACAAGAAGTGGAGGAGTATCATTTTGAATTTATACTCTGTTTGGGTATTTTAACTCTTAACAGCTAAAGATTGTGTTGCATGGTGACAATCGGTTTGTTTTGTAAAAACAGCAGTTTTTATCTTTTTATTATAGGGACGGTCGGATGCTGTTTGACTATTTAGCTGAGAAGCATGGTGTAAGTGTTTTAATTCTTATCTGTTTGAATTCGGTTCTAAGTACCTCCATCCCACCTTCCCCATAGCCAACAGCTCTGAACAATTATGGACTAACATTGTGGCCATGTCAAGGTAGTTAATAGGCAGAATTCCTAATGCTAATGTATTTTATTTGAATGCCTTTGAACTTTTAATTTTTCTACAAACATAAATAAGGCTGGAGCTTAATGTTATCTGCATCCTTGTAACTAAGATGTGCTTTACTTTGTAGTACAAAATTTCACCTTTTTCTAGTATTGGTATAGTCTTTAATTCAGTGGTGTGGGTTATCAGTATAATAGTTTTCTGTTGTCTTTCCTGTGTACAGTGTCTTTCAAGGAGCCTAAAGACTTAAAAGGTTACTTAACTATTAAAATTGGCTTGTAACAGCATTTTTCCTAGTGAAGAAAAGCTTTTTTTGTATTGCTTTTCAGTTTAGGCAGGAGTACCTAGATACGCTCTACAGGTACGCAAAATTCCAGTATGAATGTGGTAATTACTCAGGAGCTGCAGAATATCTCTACTTCTTCAGGGTTCTGGTAAGTAGTGGATGTCTTCTGGTTTTGGGTTTTGTTTTATGGCTTGTTTGAGTTTTTTAATGAAATAATTAGACCAGTAAGTTGTCTGTATTAATTCTTAAAATATATTACTCTTGAGCTTTTTTGAGACATTTACTGTGCACCAAAAGAAAGTTGAAGATCATTGTTAATAATCATCACTGACTGTTGTCCAGCAATTCTGTTATTGTCATGCTGAATTCAGAACTGTCCTTTAAATTTGTAGGTCTTGTGGTAGCATTTAATTATGGAATACTTCTTTCCTCACTGTAAGTGTATCCTGGAAAAAAATAAAAAAGGCAAACCAACAAAATGAATACTTGTTTTTGTGCACAGATGTTATCAACAGTAGTGAAAAGCTTGCAGGTGGATTGAATGTAATTGGTGGTAATGGTGAACTGCCAGCTTCTTATCTGAACTCTCATTTGTCTTCTCTTGAATTTTGTGGTGGATTTAAGAGTATAAGTCATATGCCTAAGAAATGTAAACAGCTCAAATGAGAATTGTAGAACCAGATCCATCGTCTCTGAAGTAACTCCTTTCATGTTGTTGTAATTCATATCATTTGTTAATGGTGGGAGTGAATTTTGAGAATGAAGATTTAGTGTCTTGTAAGAATCTCAACACAGTAAATTTATTGTTGGTGGTCAGTGAATGTGCCATTTCACTAACAAATGGAAATTTAAGGTAATTGCTTGAAAATCCTGATACTGTAGCTAGAACAGCTGCAGTATCTAAAGGCAGTTATTGTGAATAGCTAACTAATCACATGATTTGAAACCAGCACAGTGCATGTGAACCTTCTCAACTAAAAGTATCTGCTAAATTGGCACCTTCGTTGCCTGGAAGATGATGACTTTTAAACTGTGTATCTCTCACAGATATGTGGAGTGATTGCTGAAAATATCTAGTGGTTCACATGTTGAAGTTTGTTTCTTGCTGTGTAATTTCTAGCCCCATCTAAAAATATCCTAAACTTTCTGAAATGCCGCTAGAGTAAATGATAATTCCTCTAACTGACTGTAATTAAAGGAGCAAAATTGGGAAATACATCTTTAATCAGAATATGGTTTAAAGTAGGAATGAGGTGAAATCTTAGTCTAAATGTTGATGATAAAGCTGGGTTCTTCTGTATGACTTTCAGTGTTACAGGTACATTTCATGTGCTGAGAGGGGAAATAAAAAGTTACTTATGTAGGTTTGTGAGCAGCTGTCCTTAATTCTTCATGCTTTAATTCTGGGCTTAGCATTATGTTCTTTTATGTCAAATAACTAATTTCATAAAGAGAAGTATAGTGTTTGTGCTGGTAGTAGCTTGGTATAGGACTTTTGCTACTAGTTCTGATGGGAGAAGATTTGTTTAAAGTTCTGTGTGGTGAAACATAACCTATGAAGGAACTATTGTAACTGATACAAGAACAGAATTTGACACTGTGAATGACCTAGTGTAATTCATTCCTGTATAAAACTAACACAGCTTGACCTTAGGACTACGCTTCCAGGAAACAGATTTACTACTGCAAAGTTGTGATTTTACTGGACATTTCTGTAAGAAGTATGCTTATTGGCATAGCATTAGCAGAAAGAACCTTGAGTACTAGCTTTTTTTAAGGTAGTTACCTGCTGTTTAATTCTTTAGGAACCTGCTTTGTAATAACCTTGTTTTAGTGGTTTAGAAGTGTTTTTATATGGTGTGTTTTAAAAAAAAAATAATTAAAATTGGAACCAGTCTGTTGTCTGGTGCTCAGCCATTTCTTTTTTTTAATTTTTTTAACTTAAATTGCAGCAGCATGGAGCTTTGTCTTACTGTGACAGGATTTTCTAGTTTCTACTTCAGAAGCTGTACTGCTGTTTTTATTCTGTACCTAAATTGCTTCATTTGGAAAGATAGGACCATGCAAATTTGATATTTTGTAAATGAATAATACTACCAGAACGTACTATTTTTTTAAAGTCAATAATTTAAAAAACACACTAAGCATATGACTTTGTGCTGTTGTTGAAAATAGGTTCCAGCAACAGACAGAAATGCTTTGAGTTCCCTGTGGGGAAAACTGGCATCTGAAATTCTGATGCAGAATTGGGATGCGGCCATGGAAGATCTGACAAGACTAAAGGAGACAATAGATAATAATGTAAGTAAAATCTTGGTCATGTTAGTAGGGTGAGAAGTTAGAGGTGTTCATACGCAAGTTTTGTTATGAGGCATTTGCAGTCTTGTTTAGGAGTAGTTTACCACCTTTTCACTAGATAATTTTTAATAATAGTGGGAGAGTTGAAGGGTGCTTGGTGAAGAAGTAGTGAAGCTTCCTTTTTCAGGTTACTTGCTTCCCTCTTATCACATTTGAAAATGTACCTGAGAACTCTTAAGGTATTTCCAATAAACAAGTCTCAAGGACAAGTTTGAGGGCAAGGTATCATTCCATGAAATTGTTTGCTGCTTAAATTTCAGATAGTGCTGCTTAGTTTTCAGATAGTCATACTATTCATTTTCTGTAGACAGTAAAACACATGTAACTAAACTATACTCTTCTCCCGTGAAAATAACACTTTTGACAGAAAATGCAAGACAGCTTGTTTTTGGAAATAGTTTTCAGCCAGTTCAGCTTCCTCACCAGCTCCTGAGCTAAAATGAGCACCAAGAACATGAAGGGAAAGAGTGGGGCTACAGTACTAATTCAGAGCAACTGAAGTGTTAAGGACCTCTGTCGCCTTCTCTGCTCATGGGGCTTCAATGGCCATGTCTGAAATGTGAGAGTTTCACACTCCTGAACCAGAATCTTGAAAAGGTGTTTGGTGGTTTGGTGTGTGTCCATCCTCCCCCCCGCTCCCCCCCCCCAAATTGTTCTTTATCTATGTGGCAGACAACTAATGTTAACAAATTTTCTTCTCTAATTTTCTCATCTTTATGAACCTATATGATTATTATAAACTATTAGATTTGACTTATTCATTAGACTCCAAGATTTTTTTTTTAGGATAGAATCACATTAGTTAGTTGTCATACTCTTTAGAGTGATTATTACTTGCTATGTCAACTCATTCTAAACGCGTTGCTTTGCAATCTGTTTGAAGAGCTGCTGAAATTTGGAGCAATACAGATACTTAGTGCTGAATTCTTATTTGTGCATTATCAGCTGGTTTAAATGAAGATAGTTACATTCTTATTTCTTGGCTGAAGGTGATTATGGTGTTTCATCAGTGTCTGTTTTTTTGTATGGCAAAAAACCTCTGGTGAGGCTTTAGAGAGGAAGAAAAACTGAAAAGCTAGAGAAGCCAAGTAGTTCTTCAGCTCACATCTGAAGAAGGAATACAAGAAACAAAATTCAGGATTAAAATGGGAAGTAAAAACTTATGTTAATATGGTGGTCTTTGGAGAACTAAAATCTATGCTTTTGCCATAACGGAATACAAATTTTGGCAGTTTAGAATATAATATTGGAAAATGTATCTTGGCTATAGCTTTCAGCAGATTTATCTGTAACAGAGGGCAGGTTAAAAAGCTGGAGGTCAAACTCAGCCTGAGAGTGATAACAGTTAAGAGGAGTCAGTGGAAAATCACGAATTTGTGAACGCTTACAGGTTTCTATGCAGTAGTATTCATGCAAACTGTCTGTGTTGTATTTGACTTAAACCAATGTTATGTTTTCTTTTAGTCTGTCAGCTCTCCGCTGCAGTCTCTTCAGCAAAGAACATGGCTCATCCACTGGTCTTTGTTTGTGTTTTTTAATCATCCTAAAGGGAGAGATAATATCATTGATCTTTTTCTCTATCAACCACAGTAAGTTGTTTTGTGGTATGTTGGGGTCTTCAAATCAAAATAAAGGCAGATGATGAACGTGCAAACTTGTTGAATGTTTTTCAGCCCAGAGCCTGAGACTGTTTCAGAAGCTCTAATGATATTAATACTTTAATTTTTTTTTTCCAAGCCTCTTTTTGTGTGTGTATGATCTGCTTTTCTTCATGATTATACCTCCCCTTCAAGGAGAAGGGGTGATGAGGTAGCATGAACTGGCTCTTTTCTGGTGCCTGGCAGGGATGAAAATGACTGGTTTTGCTAGATTACTAACTCCTACTACATCTTTTAGGGTGGGAGGGGAAGGTATTGTTCTATTTTGACATTACGAAACCTATTTAAGAATGGTTCTTGAGGAAAATCTGAGAATAAAAATGAAAATTGAAACACCTAGCCATTTGTGAGAGGACTGATACGTAGATCTAGTAGTCCAGAAGAGCTTAACAGTGAGGAATTAAGTTTTGCTCTCCTTCTAGTACCTGTTTGGAGGTAATCTATTAGAATAGAATAGTACTAAAGAAAAGCAGCTCAATTTTTTGCATGATGATCCCAGTAGACTGGTAACTTGTAGTGGGCTTTTTTGCCTCCTTTTTGTTTCATAGTATATGTGTTGGTTTGTTTAATTTTCATTTGTACTTTTCACTTGTAAATATGGGCAGCGTATTGGAGAGTTGAAGAGGAAAGTTGCAGGCTTGGGTGACAATATGAAAAAGGACTTCCTGTGGTTCTGTGTGCCTGGGCAAACCTCTCGTGAAATCAGTGTAGCTGACAGCTTAGGCCGTGTTGATCTGAACTTAGCATATGGACTGTTCTTTTGTGTTGCTAGTCCCTTTTCTTCTCACCCTAGCACACTGCTGCCTTCTCTTCCCCTTGCTTGCCTCCCTCCTCTCCCTATCTGACAATATGATCACAAGGTTAACAAAACCAAATCGTCCTCCTATATTTGAATAAATGGTCAGTCATAAGCCCTGGTATTTTATTGCATAAAAGGTGCATAATATTTATCATGAATACTGTTTCGATTGCAAAATTGCATTATGTGAGCTTTATCTGTATTTTTTCTTTCTAGGTATCTCAATGCGATTCAGACAATGTGCCCGCATATCCTCAGGTATCTGACCACTGCAGTCATAACAAATAAGGATGTTCGAAAACGTAGACAAGTGCTGAAAGATCTAGTCAAGGTTATTCAGCAGGTAAGGACTGATCTCTTCTGTCCTTTTTAACTAAGACTTCATAGTAACTTACTTCTAACAATATGCCTGGTTTAGGAGTTCTACTTACGTATTTTGGTGCTCAGGTTCTCTCATGGAACTAAGTTTTCCACTGCGAAGTAAAATGCGTATCAGTCAGTGGGAGGAAAAAATAATTTTTTTTCCACCATTCATGTCAACAAGCAATGAGGAAAATAGAGTATGCACTCACTTTTGCTTTTCTTTCAGTATGATTAAATGCAGAAAATTCAGCGAGGTATGTCAAATGGCTTTGGATCTGATTCTTCTCTTTTAGCCATTCCTACAAGGAATAGTTGTGTGAATAAGGGATCTTGTTTGCATTTCAGAGCCACTGAACTGTGTGCATTGTTTTGTGTTCATGTGTGTTCTCTTGAAAATGCTTTTGTTGTCACAGTTTTATGAGGATGTAGACATGAACAAGAGCAATAAAAGAATTATGTTTGATAGCAATCAAGGGAGTTATGGCAAAGATCTTTATCTGAAATCAGCATGCAACTTTTGTATACAAGCCATCATGCTTCAAGCACTTTTATTGATAATAACATACTGTGAATAGTAAACTATGATATATATGTGACAGTGCAGTTATTACAGGCTAGCAATCAATTATATCCACTTCAAGCATTGATGTAATTACCTGTGCAAGACACAGTCAATGCGAAGGTCAAATTTTAAGCATATCTTAATCTCTTAAAAAAAGTGTTCACAAAAGAAGTAGCATAAGAAGCTGTAAACTAGTTGAAGTGTTAAGACTTGTCTTTTATCTGAAGCTAAAACCTGATCTTAGCATTGAACTTCTAAAGTAATATGAACTTCTAATATTTGAAGTAAAGTAAAATTTTACAACTTTTTATGCTTTTGTTTTATCTTATACAATTGGTATGAATAAAAAAGGATCACTTGGGTGTTCCTTTTGAAAATACCAACTTTGTTGGCTTTGGTTTTGAAATGTCTGATAAGAGATTCATTTCTTAGTACTCTTCTACTCCATATGATTCATTCTATTAAGTCACGAAGTGGTAGAGGTTTTACAGTTTCGAAAGCAGTTCAGACAGGATAACTAGGGACTTGTCTATGTAGGAAAAACAAAGCATTGAATGAAGTGATTTGTCAAATGTTATATGGTAGGCTGATGGCTCTACTAGCAATTAGAGATTACCAATATTTGCAATTCCTTTGCAAGTATTGAACAGATAGGTAAGCGGTTTGTTGTTCATCTCTATTAAATTTAAGAGGTGTTCAATCCAAGACTGTCTTACGTAGCGGATTTTAATTATGTGGTTAACAAGCACAATTTTGAGGGGGGGGAAACAAAACAAAACCACACAACCCTTTACCTGTAAAACTGAATTGTGAGGCAGTTTCCCAGTTCATTGGGGAAGGAGAAATAACTTTGATCCAGGGGAAAAAAACCCTCTCTTAGTAATTCCCTTAATCTGCTGATCTTTGTGTGCTAAAGCAGATATTGGCAGATACTGAGTTAAGCTGTCTTAAAATGTGCATTAGAGACATATCAGACGATGTTTAATTATCTCAATTTATGCAGGTGTAGATACATCTAGTGATGTTCCTGCTCTGTAGTTAAGAAAGTTGAGTAATTCTTGTAATGCCAAAATAAATTCAGACACTATATATAGGAGCATTATTTGTGTTAGCTATGTTGTCAGTGTAAATCAAGTGATCATTCAGTTTGAAGTATGAAGGATTTGGTATTGTGCTAGTCTTTGAAATCAGAATTTACGAAGAATATCTGTTCTACCATATTTTAAGAAATTTCAGGTTTGGTACAGAACCAGCTCTAGTCTCTGCTTTTCTAACCCAAAGATTGCAGTACTAAATGCTGAAGGTGAAACTGCGCTTCTGGTTGTAACCGTACTATTGGGGGAGAAAAGAGCACATTTATTCAGCTTTTATAGGAGGAATCGGGAATTTTAACTTAATATTTTGTTTAAGATGATGTATGGCCTTGTTTCCAGTATTAAATTTTGATTGAAGAGTATAAGGAATACTTGCGTGATCTTGTGGTCTTGATTTCTAGTATTGTCTCTAATTTTTTTGACAGGAGTCCTACACATACAGGGACCCTATTACAGAGTTTGTGGAATGCTTGTACGTTAATTTTGATTTTGATGGTGCACAGAAGAAGCTGAGAGAGTGTGAAACAGTAAGTTTTGTAACATTTAAGACTTTTCTTTCTTTAAGTAAAGATCTCTAAAATTCACAATGGCCAGCTAATTTGATTGAAGTGGTGTTTGATTCCATTCCCAGTGTTTTCTGATGAGCTTTGATTCATGGGTGTCGTGAGTTTTTTTGGTTTTTGTGTTGTGGAGGTTTTTTTGATAACTCATTTTATAACTCTTAAACAAGACTTACCATTAAGGATATAGCTTTAAAATTATATTTAAGCAGTTCTAGAACAAAAAGTGAATAGGTAATCATGCATTTGGCTGAGCTTCAGCTTTTCCATTAGCGTTTGAAAAGTGCTTGAAGAAAAGCTTGGGGTTGCCTTTTGTTATGAAAGTTACTGCATCCTGGAATTGTAATGGTGAAAAGTAATGTGAAATAACATTAGGATGGTGAAATACGTATTCTTGGAAGTTAATCTGCTATGAACAGCTGAAGATACCTAAAGTTCGGGTTGACTAGTGTAAAAGTTAGTATTTCTAATAGCTGAACCGTTAGTACCAATTCTTACAGCCTCTGGTTTGGCTTTCCTTTCATTAGGATTAGTCACCTAATTGGGTAAATTAGAAGGCTTGTAATCATCTTTACTGCATAGGGCTGGTGGTCCTGTAATTGGAACTTTATAGGCACACTTGCACTACTAAGTAAGCTGGTTTGCGTGGTGAGGAGAATGCTGATCAAATTGCAAAGTGAGAGAAGAATCCTACAATATGAGGAGAGTGCTAAATTTTACGCGTTGGAGGGATCTTCAATAGAATTATGACAGCAGTAGACCTGTTCTCTTCTTGAGTCAGACCATAGTGATCATGTTAGCGTGCAATTTTAATTGAGCAAGCTGCAGAACAATGAAAACTTCTGCTAAGTCTGTAGCTTTTTCTCCATATCTTGAAACACACCAAGAACTGTTTTTAGATGTGACTGTTCACTGATCTTGCTTATTGACACTGTTCACCAGTAAACTACTACTTCCACGTTTGTTCTCAGTGCTCCCTTTTTTCCTTACACTTGCAGGTGCTTGTGAATGATTTCTTCTTAGTGGCATGCCTTGAGGACTTCATTGAGAATGCCCGTCTCTTCATATTTGAGACTTTTTGTCGCATCCATCAATGTATCAGCATTGGGTAAGATAAATTCTTAATACAGCAGTTCAGAAAAATCAGTCACAGATGACAGTTTGACAAACAGTGTAAACTTCAGCAGTACAATATTAGTCATTGGATGAAATGAAAAACATTAAAGTTTAATCGGCTAGTCGTCTTCCTAGTTTTATAGCTCTAATGTGATCTACTTAAATTACAACTACTGTATTTTAAAGTTGAATACTTGTAGTGAATTTTAAAACAACTTCTCACTACTACCCCCAGCCCCTCAAATGAACGGTGCTTTCAAGCTAAAACTTTCTCATGGTGTCAAGTCAGATCTCTACTGGATTTAATGGGAACTTTTCATACCCAGTGTCACCTAAGTCCATGTGTCTTAATTTGGAGCTCAATTCCACATATATTGATACAGAGTGGTGATATTAAGTAAATACAAATTGCAAATACAACAGTTGCTTGAATTTATGTGTATTTGGTAGATAACAGATACCCATACGTGTATCTATAGGTCTTACAGATACATTCTTTAAAAGTTTAGAACTGCATTGCCTCTTTCATTAATTAAATAAAAAACAATAGATCTTATTCCCTGTGGCACAAAGTGAGTGATCCAGCTGTAAGAAAATGATGTTCTTATTAGTAAGGATGTCTGTTGTTTTACTCAAATTAATTTTGTAGAAGCAGACTTTTCAAATGGATCAGCTCCAATGCCTCTATTCTAGAAACTAAGCAGGAAGATGTTATGCATGCTTGAGAACCCTTTCCACTTGGCCTTTGCCCCCATTCCCCATATTTCCACATCCCTTAAATTAAAAAGGAAAAAAGTGAAGTGAAAAACTCTGAATGCTATAAAAATCTCAATGGTATAGAATAGTGCGGAGATCCTTGAGACAGCAGAAACCAAAGCTGTTAAATCGATCAAGTTCAATGGAGTCTTGTTGCCAGCTTGCGTCCAGAGCAAATGTGTGTGTCTGGTCCTCTGAGGAAGCGATTTAACGGTGCTTGATTTCGAAAGAAAAGGATTTGAGAGAAGATTGTCTTAGTTTTCCAAGCTTATTGAAAGGATTACTTTTTTCATGGATAGGTATAGTTGGAGAAGGGACAAAGATTCTTATTACTTTTAATCTCTCTTTACTGTGTGACACATTTGTCTTCAATACATTTGAAAAATGATATTTTTTTTTATCCTCTGTATCAGCTTAAAATAGTCAATGAGTTGAATGTAAAAGGCAAACAGTGAATCAGAGCATTCTAATCGGCTGTTGTGCATTGTGTTTTAAGCATAGTCATAACAGTAAACTGAACTAGATGCTGTGAACAAAACTTCCATACTTATGTTCATTTTTATAAGGCTGATACTTTATCTAAAATCACTTTAAGCAGAGTACTGCACATCTAGGGATAAAGGGGGTTCGAATAAGTATTTGGAAAAAAAATGTAAATTAAGTTCTCTTATGGATGAGTCTTTTGGGAATATAAAACCCCACAGTGTCTTGCTGTTTCCTATAAATTATTTGTTGTACTGTTAATACTGCACATACTCCAGCATGAGTTTTCAATGAAACTAGATGTTTAAGCTTTAACTAAAGACTGTATGTCTTTTTAAGAAGTCTGTTTCTCTGCGCAGAGAGTCTGGAGGGTGTATCTTAAGTATGCTTCGAGTCTCTCTGTCAAAAGTAAATGATAAACTGTGGGTAACATACCAGTGATTCATTACAGTAAAAACAGCAATCTTTATTTAACAAATCAAGGTCTGTGGTAGGTGGTTGTTATTTATTTAGTGTTTTATTACTTATTTTACAGTTCATATTTTTTGTGCCATATGTAGTATTTCAACTTCAAGCATGATAGAAAATATTGTAGTTGGCTCTCCTTGTTACATGTAAGTGATTCATAAATATAGGTAGCAGTGTCTTTATTTTATAAACATTATGGTGTGTTCTGAGGTAAGTAATAAACTTTGAGTTGAGACATATTTCAGATTGACATGGATATTCCTACCATGTATCACTTCAGGTAGTTGCATGTGGAATCAATCATCAGTAATGAGATTCTTTTCAGTAGGTCATTGTGTTTTAAATGATGGACATAAGCCTTAAATTTCTTCACAAGCTGTAACAATCATTAGATTTGGACTTAAGTGGGGTGCATAAGTATTTCTTAGTGCATTTCAGTGTTGTTTTGAAGAACTTAACCAGTCGAAATGCTTTTAATTAAACATTTGAGGCATAGTTCTTGTATTTCTCTGTCCACAAGTGATTTCCACTGCTATTCCTGGATTTGAAAACTAGTTGGTTGTACCACAGTGCTTGATAAGTACTGTTTAAGTGCTCAGAACAAATTTGAAAACAATTAGTGGGAAATCTGCTTTTCCTTATGTTAAATGGAAAATAGATGGCTCATTTGATTTTATTTTTTTAACTACTTACATCTGCTAGGCAGCTGACATCTTTCCAAAGGATGTAGTTGCTTTATCAGTTGTAATTTAAAAATTATACATCTCAAATCATCCTGCAGTTTGTTTACTGTTTGAATTATTGTGCTTAATAGGGAGTAATAGATGAAATTAATTCAGAATGTGGTTTTGGTTAGTTTGATATGCCTGTATTTAGTTGAAGAGCTGAATTTGCTTCATTCTTTTCTATATATTTTTCTTCTGTGTGCAGTACAAGATAGGCTTGTTTATATAATGAAGATGTGTGGAATTCAGTAAACATGCCTTTTAACCAAAGGAAAACTTAAATAATGCTTGCCCTAGCATGACCCAAATAAGTGAATCTCCTTATAAAACAGAGGGTCAGAAATAATCTGAGGAACTGTTTTTGAAACTACCATTGAGAAACTACCCTGTGAAATCACCTGTAACTTGAAATGGTAGACAGTATTCCTTAAATATTAATAAAATTATTTTATTAAAATTCACTAATTTTTATTGGATTATAGTGGGAATCTTTATAAACAATGTTAATGTAAAATACAACTTTTCTTGCTTCCATTCATTAGTGCTAACGGTGTTAATATGTATTTGTAAATCTGAATGTGTCACTATTACTTGAACTGTTAAATATGTATGGGGGCTAAGCTGTAGTTTGCATCTCTTGAAAGTATTAGATACCTATTTTAGCAGTGCAATAGGAGAATAGTGGTGTGTGTTACATAACTGTGATCAGGATAGATCTTCAGTGCGTTTGCTCGGGAAGGATGGAGAGTGCTTTTGTTGGCTGTATGTGTGGCTTTACAAGGCAAGTACTTCCTCCGTGCTATACATCCAGGCACTTTGGGTTGCACTGGCTGCTTCAGGATAGCCTGCAAGGAGACTCTAAAATGGAATTGCCCCAAGTTACCCCAAGTGCTGAAATAAGGTCATCTTTTGCATCAGTGTGATGAAGTTTTAGGGTTTTTAATACAGATGTCTTTATTTCACTAAAAGATAGTTTTTACTTAATAACTTTGCTTATTCTGTATTAATTCTAAATCTATGTAAATCTCAAAGCTAGAAGTTGAGATAAAACAGGTTTTTATATCCTTTTCTACCCTGTCATTATAATTTTACAATTGTTAAGCTTTTCAAATTTATGCGCAGGAAAAAATACTTGTACAGAGGTGTGGTATTTCTGTCATGTAGCTGCCATATATGCTATATGTTTGTTAATATAATGTGTTTTAATTTTAAAAAAGCCCACCTCTGAAGAAACTGAGCTAGTAAAATTTAGACATAATAGGAAAAAGTAGAATTATCTGCTAGGTGATAAAAAGCACTTCATAGTTTTCTGGCTTGGAATAACTCTCTAGAAGTCTGTGCCCTCTTCCCCTCCAAGTACACAGAGACTTTAGGTTAAGCAAAAAGGTGCTGTAGGTTGAAAGGGACCTCTGGAAGTAATCTGGTTCAATCCTGTGCACCCAGTTAAAACTCTGAGCAGAACCCACTGCAATATTCCATTATGCTACTTATGGCCTTGTCTGGTTGATTCTGGACTATTTCCAAGGATAGAGGTTCCATGCTTTAATCCCAGAGGTAGGTTGCTTAATCCCCAGTGTAGTGGTAGTAGCCATTCTTGTCATCTGGAGGAGGAGTTATTTTATCGGAATCCTATTGATGCTTCTAAAAGAGAAATACAAGAATTCCCGTAACAGACATACACCCCACCCCATGTTCTTTTAGTTTGAAGTTTCTCTAGTTTCAAGTCAGGTGCTTAATATCACTGATTCAAAGGTAGTAAAGCAATTTGTAGCTTCTTCCTGTTGAAATATGTCTTACTCTGTCTAGATGACTCATAATTCCGCAAAAATTTACATACCTCATATCTTCTGTGCTCTTATCTGCCTTAACTCTCTACAATCGCTAATTCAATCACAGATAAACACTTCTAGTGGAACAGTTGCAACTGTGGTTGGAATTTACTTCCCCTTGCTTTGCCAAACTCCATATACTTTGTTGTCTGTTGTGTCATTTCACTGCAGTGAGTTCGGTGCAAGTCCAGTATTTTAAGTTACTTTGGGGTTTTCTTTCTATTCACCTCACTTCATGATCATCTGTGACAAAAAATAGAATTTACTTTTATAGTTGGGAGAAGGGTGATAGATGAAGAACATAGGAGAGAAGACTATATAGATAGTCTAGCTAGATAGACAAGGTAATAACTGATATATTATAAAGTATTTACTTGACAGGAATAATTGTCAAGAGGGAAATCTGTCTTTCAGGTGGAGAAAAATATGTTTAAGCAAGATCTTGTAAAATGGTGGGAAATTGACCTTTTGTGCAACTCGGCGTAGCCAGCTGGCTTTTTGGTCATGTCTGTAGCCCTTACCTCATGTTTGTTACCTTAGTCTGAAAGCTGATGGAAGAATGAGCATTACAAATGTCCTGTATGAGCCAACTGCCAGCAGGAAGCTGAAGGAGTTGGCTGGAAAGCTACAGGAAACACCATCAGAAGGAATTATTCTTGGACAAAAGTGCTTATTTCATTAAGAATTTTCCTTTCTTTGTCCTCCCCCACCATCCCTCCTTGAAACTGCAAGAAGTTTGAACGTAGTGTATCTGTCATACCTTCTATACCAAACTCTGTCTCATGGCTCTTGTTCCAGAAACTTCAGAGGGAAGCTTACTGCTAAATGAGCCACCGAGAGACACTTTCCTGGACTAATTAGTGTAAACTTTTGTGACTGCTGGCTGAATTTAAAGCATTCCATTGTTCTCTTCATAATGATAGTTGCTGTTTTGTGTTGTGGTGAGATTACTGAATTGACTTTTCCAAAGGCTGTTCATGTAGGCAAGGTTCAATAGGAATATATAAAAATTGTGCAGGTCAAGATTTAAGTGCAAGATGTAGTTCAGAATGATTAAGTATATACCTTCAGGGCATGAATTCCTTACTCGCTGTGTCCTACTGTAAAGCAGTAGTGGTGGGAGATGTGTAGGAGTGCATGCTTTAAAGACATTTCAGTCAAATTAAAGTGTGCTTCCCAGATATGTGGTATTTATTGAATACAGGTCTTGGATTGTGCCAGATTTTGTGTTGATTTAACTTGTATTCCGTATTCCCTAGTCATGTTTACCAACATCAGAGGGATTCTATTTCACATTTTGATTGAGTCTGTTATTTTTTTAGTATGTTGGCAGATAAACTAAATATGACTCCTGAAGAAGCAGAAAGATGGATTGTCAATCTAATTCGAAATGCACGATTAGATGCCAAACTGGATTCAAAGCTGGTAAGCCTGTGTAGATGGATCCAAGTGAATTTAGTGAATTTTTCATTAAGTTTCTTTTACCTTATTTGGGAACAGTGAATTCTAATTTCTGTTGTGTTGTCTTTTTTTCTTGGCCTATAAAGTGTAGTGAACTTCATTTATTCTTTTTTGATCCTGTGTGTAAGATGATTTGTGAAAGCTTTGAAAGCAGAGTATTAAATTAAAGGCATATGCGTTCTGAGTGAAAGTTAAATTTGCTGTATCTTTCCTGTGGTTTAGGGCCATGTAGTCATGGGCAATAACGCAGTCTCACCTTATCAACAAGTGATTGAAAAGACCAAAAGCCTGTCTTTCCGTAGTCAAATGTTGGCTATGAACATTGAGAAGAAATTGAATCAGAGTGGTAGATCCGAGGTTGGTATAAGTTTATATTTTTTCTGGTTTCCTGCTGCCTTTTTTTGTGAGATATATTTAAGTATAATTCATCAGATGTACCTATTTCTAGTTCTTGCACTTGGAGTTAAATTGGAAAGGGCTTATTTTCTTGTGCTAAGCATGAGGCAGTGATTTTTGTTTTCTTCTCACCTCTCTCCTCATTTACTAGGTATTCCTTTCTTGTTGTGTAACTAGGTGTGTTTCTGTCATCATTTGATTCTCTACTTCCTTCAAATGGTCTCCTTCACTGCCTGAAAAGGACTGGTATTGAAGGGTGACATTAAAGTAGTTGTATTACTTTTTTCAAGTGGGTTGTACTTGAAAATTACCTGCAGGTATATAATATAGTATTGAGAGAGGAGTGAGTGATGCTGAAGACTGAAACATGAAGGAGGAGTTGTGCAAAACCCTGTTAAAACCATTTCATGTACTGCTGGAGAATATAATTAGGTCAGCCAGAGGTGTAGGTTGAACCAGTGAAAATAAGGAAGTTGGCAAGATCATCTGGTTTTGGCCTGTCCACCTTACAATATGGGAAGGTTTCTGAGAGAACAACAGTGTAAGGTGGATTACTGTGAGGTCTGCTAAGGACCCAGCCATACATACTTAAAACAGGAAAAAACACCAAACCACACATTAAAAGAACTTTAAAAATATTTAAAGTTTTTGGACTTCCTCACTGCTTGGCTGAAATATTGGTGAAAGTTGGACAAGCAGTGGGGCATTAGTTTATGCTATTAAAGGGAAGTCGTGTGAAACTTACGTGATACTTTTTTTTTTTTAATGTAGCTGCCAAATTATTTTTCTATTTATTTTTGAATCTTCTAAAATTTTTCCTTTTTAAAACTACTAGCCTGGGGACTAAGGCTGTACAACTTAATTACAGCATGTATTTCTGCTATATCAATGCTTGCTTTAAACTTACAGGGTGTCCTTTGCTAATTAACAATTTTCCCACTTCATAGGCATATATTAGTATTATACATTTTTTAATCATTTATCATAAGTTTCAGTAACCAACAGATAATATAGTAATTTCTTTTCTACTAATCCTTATTTATTTATTTCTTTTTTAGGCACCTAACTGGGCTACTCAAGACTCTGGTTTCTATTGAAATACTCCTGCGGGGGGGAAATTAGTTTTCATTTGACTTAAAAGTACATAATATGTAACTTTCTTGACAAAAGGTAATTATGTGTTCCATCTAACATTATTTGAATAAAATTGGCTAATTTTAACAGTCTGTGCATCTCTATAACTTAAACAGTTACGTACTTGTGTTGTACAGGGGCTTTTTAGCATGATGGTGTTCAGAAGCATTTAGGATCACAATCTGCAAAGTGTAAAATGTCAGTTCTGTTAGACTCATTTGTACTGAAGGATGCTATTGCTCTCAGAGCTGTCTGAGTTCGAAGTGGGGGAATTATGGTTATTTATTATTTATTGCAGACGTCACACAAAAAACTAAAAGCGAATGGTACAAACAAATGGTTCCCCACTGAACATTTGGCCAAACCAAAATCTTTTTCTGCACTTCCATGTTTCTGTTTTTGTCACAGAAGCAGCTTGGTAGAGCAAAGGCATGTGTAGCCTGCACCTCTTATGAAACTTTACAATAATCTACATGCAGAGTAATTTGGGTAGACCTGCGTGTTCATGCTTCAGAATTTTTCCTGTTCTTAATCTCATTCTTAATCTTACCCAGTCTTGGAAACTTTCTAGACTAGAGCTTTTTGTTTCAAGGGGGGGAGGAAAGTCTTTCAGAAGGTCTAGCTAATGAGCTGGGTATGGTTTAAAGCTTTTATTTCGAAATCTGAAGTTCTTAAGATTCACAATGCAAACATGAAGCAACAAAACCCTGTATTGTTCAACTAATTATAATGTGAAGGTGTTGGAGTTTTTTTAAAGTTTGTGGGGTTTTTCAGCCAGTGTTTCACACTTCACTGGGTTTGCATAGCACCTTTGCGCTGCAGAATGTATCATAGCACCTCAAAGCCAGAAAATCTAAGATCCTTTTTAGGCTTCTGTGAAGTATAGTGACTGATTAGTGAGGTGAATGTGAATATTGGAAGGGAAGAGACACTGTCTCTGCATACAGTTTTGCGTTTAAGGTTGAGGGGAAAATTTAATGACTCACCTTCACCTTATTCCAACCGTGTACCTTTTTCCCTCTTTGCTCTGAATATTCTGGAACTCCTCTACATGTGGAAAGCTGTTTTAACTCACCACCTCTCCTGCTTAATGTCTGCAATTACATGTTGGCTGAGAAACAGTCACAGGAACCGATTTGTCCATGAAGATGGCAGGTGTCTTTCTTTAGAAGTGATTTTACTATACCAAACTAGGGGGGCAGCAGTCTGTATGCTGCAGAGCAGGGTGGCAGTTCAGGGGAACTGCAGCAGGTTGGAGGAATTGGCTGATGGAAACATCTTGAAGTTCAGCAAAGCCAAGTGTGGAGTCCTGCATTTGGGATGGAATAACCTCAGGCACAGGGGTCATGGACTAAATCGAAAGCGACTTTCCAGAAAATGACTTGGGGGTGCGGTGGACAGCAAGGTGAACACAAGTCAGCAGGTGCCCTTATGGAAAGAGACGTGCCTGTAACAGAAGCAGTGGTCCTGTCGGGGCTTTATTAGCCCAGAGTAGAACCAGCAGGTTTATGGAAATGGTTAGTCCCCTTGTAAAAATATGGCTGGAGTACAAGGCAGATACTCATCCTTTGGCGCAAGTCCAGTGGAGGGATACCAAAATGGTGAGGAGGCAAGAGCATGTCGCATAAAAGGAGAAACAGAGGGCTGAGCAATGTTCAGCCTTAAGAAAAGGAGGCTAAGACAAGATTTTATTGCTGTCTTCAGTCCCTTCAATGGGAAGATTCACAGCAAGGCTGGTCTTGAAGGTGCATGGAGACAGGGTGAGTGGCAGTGGACACAAATTGGAACATGGGGCAGTTCCAATTAGAGTCAAGGGTGAATAAAGATTTTTTTTTAAATTTTTTTTTTACCATGAATATGATTAAGCACTGGAACCAGTCACCCAGATTGGTTGTGGAATCTCTACCCCTGGAAATGCTCAACTTGATAAGTACCTGACAATCCTGATAGACTTAGACCTACTTTGAGCAGGGAGTTGGACTCAGTGACCTCCAGAGGTCCTCTCCAGTCTAAATTATTTTATGATTTAATGGGTCATATTTATTGATATGCATACTAATAATTTAAAAGCATACTGTAGTACAGCAGAGTAATGGAAAGTGTTTTCCAGCAGATGATTTAATCTAACTTCTCATTGTGCTGCAGTCTAATCCTGTACCACTCACAGCTGTAAAAACGAGGGGCAAAAATCATACTGATCTTCAGATCTTCATCATTTAGAAGGTAATAAGTGTACAGGGCAGTTGCAAGGAGAAGTGTTCTACCATTACATAAAGGAGAATGAAGTTAGGACTGAAATACGTGTGGGGTGGGGATGTAATTAATGCTAGTTTCTTTAAATCTTTCTTTTTCCTAGAAAGCATTAGTTTTTGGTTACTAGCATGTTCAGTAAGCACTCCAATTCTGCACGCAGCTTCTTTTGCATTTTCTCCTGTGTATGCTCCTTTGCCAGTTGTTCTTGCTGTCATGCAAGACTCCTTTTGTCCAAACCCTGTGTGCTCTGCAACTGTTTGTGCCTTGAAGAACTAGCTATAAAACATTGATTATTGTGCTTAATTATGTCTTTTGTCTTCTAACTGTCAAAACAGTTGTGCTGGCCTAGCAGGTGGAATTTTTAAGAACTGGTGGAAATAAGCAGTTAAAGGTAGATTGCAGCTGGACTATATACACCAACGCAAAAAGCTGGTGTACAGCACAAGGATTCATTTGATGTATCGGATTGGTTCCTATGAGGGGGATGAAGAGTCTGAATCAGAGCTGAAGGTAGCGAGTTGCCTTTGGAGAGCAGAGTTCCCTGAGGCTGAGCATGCTCTTTATGCCAAGTTCCTTATCGTTCCTCAAGTGTTCTCAAGAGACTGACTAACCTGCAAACTGTAGGTTTGTTCTATATCATTACAGCCCCAAAACATTCACTTTTGAACAATCCACATTGCTAATAGCTGTGTTCCCTGTTTGATAACACAATCACTGTTGTGTAATAATTAAGGAATTTTTTAAAAAAGGAGATAAAATTGGAATGGTTTTTGTAAACAGCAGGGAAATGGCCCACATGCAGCTTTCCTTTTCACGGGAAGAATTTACGTAAATAGAGTCTTAAAAATCCTCTCATCTCAAGAGCACAATGCTCCATTCTCTTTTTCCTGAGCTTTCATCTGTCAGGTGTGTATGCATAAAAGAGATGCATGCAGGTCGTAGCACTGCTTAAATTCTTGGTTGTTTCCCTCAGATACTGAGTGAAACATCAGTTACATGAACAGTTTTGAGGCTTGAGATTTTTTCTGTGTGTAAGAAAACTTCAGTTCAAAATGATTACAGAACCTTCTGCAAATGTACTGCACATCAAAATATTTTTTGTCACCCCCACACTCGAATTCCTGCACCAACAAGCTACTCTGTGTCTCAAAGGGTCCCCAATTAAAGGGGTCAGTCCAGCTCACAAAACCCCACCACCTTTACTACATTCTCATGCAGTAAATGATCGTGACTTTTTTTTTTTTTGGTCCTTTTTAGGAAGTTCAAAAGGTGCAGTTCAGCCAACTTGCTGTAGATGTAAAACCAATGCTTTTGTGGGTTGATTTTCATTTTTTGGAGAGCGGGATGGTGAGTGAGGAGTGTCTTGGTTTTGCACTAGCATTTAAGTCCTGGTGCAGTGATCACTGAAACCACTAATTTAAGTATGTGCTCAGGTGGATTTCAGAACAGGAGTTCAAAATGAAAATTCCTGTCACTTTCCAGAAGAGACATTTGCTAGTAGGCATCATAAAAATGAGGTAAAATTCAGAGCAAACTGTATTCACTGGTGATATCTCAGGTACCTGCAATTATGTTCTAAGTAATGTTTCCAATTTTCTGAAATTGTGATTTCAGATGAAAGGGGTTTTCAAACAAATTATTACTTCTGTCAGTCATCTGACATTGTCTCTGCTTAGGAGTTGTGAAAGAGTTCGTGTTGCTCTTCTTAAAATAACCAAAACATAGAAGTGGTTATATGGTTGGAGAGGAGCACATGTGTTCCGAAACCCGTCTGCTGTTACGCAGTTAGGGTAATGTTGCTAAGATCATTCACTTAAATTGTGTAGATGTCGCCTGGTTTTGATTGGTGAAAGGGGAACATCTCATTCAAAGTGTTGGTATCCTGTGTGCTGTAAAGGGCTCCAGGTGACTCTTTGGTGAAGTGAATCTGCTGTGGGCTTTCAATAAGAATTTGGTCCCCTAATTTTTTTTGTGTATGTGCCAGCACTGCTATTCAGAGAGGAAAGTTTTGTTGACCCTAAATACCAAAGTATGAAACCTCTCACGGGATGCAGGTGACAGTGCTGTAGCAGCGCTCTGCCCTGTCCCTGCCAATGCTCGCTGAGTGGCTTTTCCACGTGGCAAGAAGTGTGCTCAGCAGAGCTTGTTGCTGGAGGGGTTGGTAACCTGCTGGCTTCCTTGAACAGTGAATTGAGGAGGTCTTCACAAAATAACTGAGTTATGGCTGAATTATGCAAAAGAGAGAAGGCAAAGCATGTTCTCAACTGAAGGATGAAGGTGGCCAGAGCATGAGTTTGCAATAGGTTGGCTGTAGATTAAACTTCAAGCATGACAAAAGATGATTAGGGAACTGGAACATCTTTCTTATGAGGAAAGGCTGAGGGACTTGAGTCTTTTTAGTCTGGAGAAGAGAAGACTGAGGGGGGATTTCATCAATGCTTACAAATACTTAAAGGGAGGGTGCTGGGAGGAGTGGTGCCCAGTGATAGGACAAGAGGTAACAGGCACAAAGTTGAACGTAGGAAGTCCCACCTGAATATGAGGAGGAACTTCTCTCCTTTGAGGGTGGCAGAGCACTGGAACAAGCTGCCCAGAGAGGCGGTGGAGTCTCCAACTCTGGAGACATTCCAAACGCGCTTGGATGCCATCCTGTGCAACCTGCTCTAGGTGTCCCTGCTCTGGCAGGGGGGTTGGACTAGATGATCTCCAGAGGTCCCTTCCAACCTCGGTGATTCTATGAATTCCAAATTCTTTCATAACTTTCCATTAACTAAGCTTTAGCGATCTCATTAATAACAATATTTTACAAACTTACAAGAATAGTTATTCTCCTCTTTAAATTACATGAAGATCCACTCTGTGTCTCTTGTTTTGGCTTTGCATTTACAGAAATATTTGTAGTAACTGCTAAAAGAAGCCCTTGGAAAGGGGAGAGAGGAGAACATTTGAAACCTTCCCTTTCTTTCCTCTTTTTTGGAAATGAGGAAGGGAAAAAAGGTAGAACATGGGAAAATCTTGTGCTTCCCGTGCTGCAAGGACTGTTCTTGAAGAAAGTTGGTTTATTTTTTCAGTAAATTTTGTTGAGTGGTTACCATGTTATATTGTCAAGTTTCCCCTCTTGCAGAAAATACAGTAGTTTTCTCTTTAAACAAGTGTTAACTCATGAAGCTATGATTCTCTGGGGGTTAAAATGTTTAATTTCTGATCTTATTTAGAGAAGATGTATTGTTATGTTCGTAATTTTTTAAATAAAATTTCTAATAGTTTCAATAAATGTCTTAATTTTTATTGTTGAAATGCCATCAGAAGTTAAACCTGCAAAAGCCCTTCAAGGATTTTTAATTAAAAGAGGTGGGCAGTGGTAAGCGGAAGGGTGCTGCTTCTGGTAATGGGCTCCTTTTATAGGATGTACAAGTGGAAGAATGGCATGAGGCACTCCTAATCTTCTCTGCAATTAGCTGATAATTGATTATGTAACATCTAATATCCAAGAGGAAAGCAAAATCAGATGCCTGTGAGCTGTACGTTAAAATACAGGTTCAAACAAAATCCCACCAGCAGCTTGGAAAGGCAGATGTGTTCTCTGCTCCAAGTCGTCACTGGGTTTTATGGCCTGCGGCTGTGCCAGCTAAAAGCATGGACTGCTGGAACTGCTGGAAGTCGGAACCAGGAATCGGTGAGTGAAGGAGGTCAGTGGAAAGCACTGAGAGCACAGTGTTGGGGAGAAGTGGACTTGGCTTTCCCTGATCTTCTTGTAGCTGTCAGCAGAGGATTTGGTGTATGTGCTGTCTTTGTAAATAAACGAGACAGCAACAAGTAGATCCCTACCTACCCCCTCATAGCAAAAAAACGCAGCAGAGACTTCTGAGGCCAGTGGGCCATGGGATGGTGTTTAGTACTGAGAACAGACCGCTAGTAAACTATACGGGAGGTGCATGTGAGCTCCCTGCAGATGGATTCGTGAATTCAGTATCCTTAGAAAGGATGACAACTGGCAACAGGGGCAGAGTTGTGAAACTAATTCATGACTGAGCAGCCAGCTAACGGGCTGTGAAATAACTTTCTTCTTTACTTGTATAATGCAGTCCTGATTAAATAAACTATAATTTAAATATAAGAAATTTTCATTTTGTAGGAGAACGAGCAATGCTTTACCAAAAGCAAAACCATGATTGAATTATAGCTACCCAGAGATACTCACATTAAGTTGTTCAAGTAGAGGACGGCTATGGTTTCTTAGCAAGCCTGGGCTAGGGAGTAGGCTACACCTCAGCATCT
This sequence comes from Burhinus oedicnemus, assembly GCA_008921705.1. Lineage (NCBI taxonomy): Eukaryota > Metazoa > Chordata > Aves > Charadriiformes > Burhinidae > Burhinus > Burhinus oedicnemus. The sequence goes on from VFFE01008050.1 coordinate 3,975,418, forward strand.
TCCTTGACTCCACTCCACGCACATCTTCATAAGTACTAGGTTTGTTTCTTGCTCAGTGCATCCTCAGTGGTAGGAGGACATTTTGAATTCAGGCTGTGTACAATCCCTATCTGCCCTCGTAAGAGAGTAGGCTACGTGGCACCAGACCAGGCACAGCACACCTCACCCATCCACACTGTGCTAATGGTATGGACTAAACTTCTCCATCCACTGTGTCCCAAAATATCTCTGTGAGACTTTGCCTTCTTACATGCATTATGGCCACTGAACAAATTTGAACTTTACTATCAGGTAAAATCATAATGCAGTATAAACATATTCCATAGCTTAAGGAGTTTGAAAACATGTATGAGTTAGATGGTTGTGGTGTTGGAGTCTTCCTGGAGCTAACCAACCCTGAATATACTAAGTTGGCCACGAAGAGAAATTTTAATGCAAGCAACGTAAAAAGTTTAAGTTTGTTTCAGTATGTTGAGTTTCTTATTGCAGTGAACACCCAATGTACATGGAAGAATTTATCATTAAAATAAAATTGGATGCTTATGAGAGCTTGTACATGCTACAATAGAAGTGTGGAAAGGTGCTGGCCATGCTGCTCAGCTATGGCTGGCTTGGCTGAAACGGCCACGGTCTGGAAGCTGCGCTACGTGACTTGTTAAGAGCTGGGAACATGCAGATTGTATTCCTCTAATAATAACCCTGGGCAGGGTATGTGGAAGTAATTATGACAACTATCTTTTTATACCTATGTTGGGAATGCTTAATTTTTGTCCCTTAGTGATCAGAGGTTATGGTATTTTAGGAAAAATTGTGCTGTGTCAAAGAGACATTTATTGAATGTGTAGAGGTATCGACCTTGTGATTGAACAATGAGGCTGGTTGTGGAAGGATTAAGATTCTACACATGGCTTGGACAGAGATTTCTTGTTTAATCTCACAAAAAAGAAACATGTAATCTTGATGTCTGCATTTAGGGGCTGAAGTACCTTTTTGAGACTATTGGGGTGTTAATTATTTCAGTATGTTTTCATATCTTTGTACAGTAGGGGCCACAGAAGCGCAACATGTTTTTTGATAATAATTGTTCAGATGATACTTAATTTGGGGGTTTTTTTTCCCTATTTCTACTGCTTTAAGGAACATTTTTCCTCCCATGATGCCAGACTGATGTATTTTTGAGGAGGCAAAAAGGTGATGATATTTAGACAGTAAGAGTTCACCCTACATAAAACTACAGTTCATCCTTCTCTCTTACAGGAACCTTGTGTTGTATGATTTCCTTGATGTAAAAAACTTTTTCCTAATGATTTTCTGGAAAAGGACAACGTATTTTTTTTTTATACAGGAAATGTTGAGTCTTGAGCAGTATATAGACTAGAAAGCAAACTGTTTATTTCTTCTCTGCAGGTTTATTTTTGACCTGACTAGGGACTATTTGTTTAGTGCCATGCCTTGCTTGCTGTCTATGTAGGAAAAGGCTTATTTCAACTTCTTTTCCTCTCCATTCCTTACTTCATACTGCCTTATAAATCTTCCTGAAGGATCTGAAACTCACTCGGGGCAGACAGCTTCCAAAGCTTTGAAAACATTTATTGGAAATTATTAGTATGAAAAAATATAGTCCAATACGTTGCATGATTTGAATATAAAGCAAGTGTTACCAAGAATGGGAAATGTCAGAGAATTTCTGTGGGGCTCCAGGAGGTTCAAATTAAGTTAGAAGAAACAAGGACACTCATCTATTTTGGCTTTCAGCATGCTTAGATATTAGTTTCTTGTACAAATTCAATCAGTGTTTTCAGAGAATATACAGTTTCAGTTAAAATAACTTGCACAGCTTAAAGGTACTAATAATTTGCAGTGCCCTGCCCTGCCAAGTAAACAGAATTTGTGAGAGGTCAAACACTTGTGATTATCGAGTTGTTACTGGTATGTCCAACTGTAGGTTGAGGAACCTACTTTAGACAGCCATGTCATTTCAGATCTTGGCTACATTTTGTGAAATGCCATAGGGGCCTTTTGGATCAAAGGTGCTTTATTTTAATAGTACAGTGAAGGAATACCCCTGATGTGAAATGAGCTTTCCATTTTGACTTCACTCAATACTCATCTCCCCCCCAAAAAAACCCCTATCCAACTGCATCTTGTTATATAATTTATCTGTCAATTCTGTCAAAAAGGAGAGCTTGTGTTACTTGGAGGGCCTTCATGCCAATACCAAAATGAAAAGCAATGCACGCTGCCAGTACAGCAATTGCCTGCAGGCTTATTGAATTTCTTTCTTCACTCCTACTCACCATCAAAACCAGCTCAGAAAAAAAAAAAAAAAAAAAAAAAAAAAAAAAAAAAATCCCCAAAAAAGCTTGTCAGAAGTCAGCAGAACTGAAAGTTGATAAAACACTAAAATTTTTTCCTGGAAGAAAAAAAGCAAAAATATATATTAAACATTATTAATGGGCTATCATATATGTGCTTTACTCACGTATAGAGCCAGGCTCAGTGGGACCGTTGAACACGTAGGCAGAGGGAGCCACGAAGAGGTGTATGTTGTGTTAGTTTAAGCCCACATATTCCAGTTCTCTTTATCTTCACCTGCTCTACAGGTTCTGAGTTGATCCTGTGGAGAGAGCCAACAACACAGCCCTCCTCTCTTTCACCCCCACCACGTGTTAACTCTACACTTGTGAGAAAAGCAAATAGAATATAAAAGGCTATCTATCAGCTGGCAGGATCCATCTATTTAACTAACGGTACCCATCGATTTGCACAGGATGCATCAACTCAAAATTGCCGGTTCCAGAGCAGCGGGGAATCTGAGATGCAGTATTTGTGCCCTGCGGGTTTTTCCAGCTGTATCATTCTCGAACTGAGGAATTATTATGGATTCGTATGAGGGAGTAAAGATAAAGGATGTGAAGGGAAGGCATGGGGGAGGCCTCCACTCCAGAAGACTGACTGAAAGGGTTGTCCAAAGAAACAGGGTGTAGCAAGTGGAGGAGAAGCCTGAGGAAAGTACAAAGACATCATGAAACAGCATGAAGCGTGTTATGGAAAAGAGAGAGAAAAGAAGCCGTCAGATAAGAAGAATCAAAAAATACTCAGCAAAGTTAGGAGGAAATTAGAACAGAGATACGGACAAAACAAAAATGGTTGATAGCCATGAATACGGGAGAGGAATGTTAAATTTGTATCAATGTATGTGGCTCGTCTGCCAATGACATTGGTTGAAATGTAATTTCTAAATATCTGTCGGCTTTAGTTAGTGGTAATAATGGGGACGTAAGAGCTGGACAAGGCATGACAGGAAAAGAAAGAGGATAAAATCGGCTCTGGTGTTTGTTTCTTAATTTTATCTGTTTTCTGTGCGTTGGCTCATTAGGAATCCCGCCTGCCTGCCAAGAGAGAAACCATTTTGGGTTTGCATAGTTGCAGCCATATGGGGGGAAAAGAGATACAGTGTCCTCCCTGAAAAATTTTGTTTTCTTTCTAATGTAAGATAAGATATTTTGGGCACACCGTGCTGTTTGCATGGAAATATTACAGTCGAGGAGTTAAATGGCAGAAACAGAAATGGAATAATAAGCTTGAGGAAAGTAGTCTGGTTGGCAGCTTATTGGAGGTTTTGGTTAGTAGTTACAACAATCCAAAGGCTTCTAGTACCACAAGAGTCTTTCTTTTCTTTTTGGTTTATTTGTGATGAGAGAAGAATGACAGAAAAGATCCAATTTTAAATTTCCAACATACTTATATTTTTTCTCTTGTGTTTGGAAGCGTGATTTATTAAGTGACACCGAAGCAGGCTTGCCATGGGGAATGGCACACTGCAGCTCCTGCTATCCATTGGACAAAGGCTCCAAGCTAGGATTTGCATAGGAGCTCTTATCCAAAATGCCACAAATAAATACCATGATGTGGGGATGGCTGAAAGCAAGAAGTCACCGCAGCCCAAACCTCCCAGAGGTAGAGGAGAAGTCTGGCTTAATGATCCTTAGTTTAAACAAGGGAGAGAATACTTCTCATACTGGGGAAGCCTGCCAAGAACCATAAGAATCAGTTTATTATTGCTAGATTGATCTAAAATGAGGATAAAAAATTACAGAGCATAGTTGTTCCGAGCACTATAGGTGGATTGTGTCTTGATGCTGTAAAATGGCCTGGAATATTGAACTAGAACTGTAGCTGTTGTGTTAGTCAGGAGCTTCCAACACCAGACCTGCTTTCAGGATCCAGCCACAAGCCCCCTTCCAGATGCATCTGTCAAACTGGCAAATGGAGAACGTACAAAGTTCACTGAAGAATTAGGGGCCTATTCTTTAGATGCACCAGCCCTGCCTGTAAAAATTTCAGGAAACAGCTGTCTGTGAGCAGGGCTTGGACAACCTAAAGCATTCACAGAGCTAAGGATGTATTCCACAAAGTGGAGGCGTGACCATCGCTTATGAGGGTGTACACATGCCAGCCTGAACTTACCTGACCTAGGCACCAGTAGCAATGAGGATGCTGTGTTGCAGGGCTCAGCGCAGATGAAGAATCTTTCTCAAGGTCTCGGTGTCCTCAGCAGGTTTGCACAGCCCGTGGTGAAGCCCAAACTGCTGGCTCTTCTCTACTACCTGCCTGCTGCCTTACACTTGCAATTTCACTTGCAGCACAGATTTAACCTTTGTGTTAAACATCCCCCAAACTATAGCAATGTTAGGATCACCCTGTAAATATCAAAAAGTAAGGATGTGCTATGGCTGTATTGTCCTAGCCACACTGTGCATTCCAAAAATTCTCTGTCTGGCTTTCAAGGGAACTGTGTAGCTACCTCTACTTCTACATCTAGCATCAAGTCTATGGGAGGTTTTCTGCAATGTTTACTCAGATCCTCTAAGATGTAGAGTATAGTATTTTCTTCATTTTTCATTTTTGCTTTCAACACTATTGATAAAGAAACCAGAAGGAAGACTTGTGTTAGTTAACACACTAGGGTTGTGTTAGTTTAACAGGCAGAAATGTGTAAGAACAGCCAGTATTGATCCATCTTTCTTCAGCCAAACAGGATCATGTCCAGGCTGGTTTTGAATGTCTCCAGAGAAGGAGACTCCACAAGCTCTCTGGGCAGCCTGTTCCAGTGCTCTGCCACCCTCAAAGCAGAGGATTTTTTTCCCTGTGTTCAGACAGACCTTCCTGTGTTCCAGGGTACACTCTGTCCCCTTATCCAAGTTCTTGATGACTATGTTGAACAGGACTGGACCCAGTACTGACCCCTGGGGAACACCACTTGTCACAGACCTCCAGCTAGACTCTGTGCCACTAAGCACAACCCTCTGAGCTCTGCCATTCAGCCAGTTCTCAATCCACCTCGCTGTCCACTCATCCAACCCACACTTCCTAAGCTTACCTATGAGGATGTTATGTGAGTTAGTGTCAAAAGCCTTGCTGAAGTTAAGGTAGATGACAGCCACTGCTCTCCTCTCATCTATCCAGCCAGTCGTGCCATCATAGAAGGCTATCAGATTGGTCAAGTGTGATTTCCCCTTGGTGAATCCATGTTGACCACTCCTGATAATCTTCTTGTCCTCCACATGCTTAGAGATGACATTCAGAATGAGCTGTTCCATCCCCTTTCCAGGGACGGAGGTGAGGCTGACTGGCTTGTAATTTCCCGGGTCCTCCTCCTTGCCCTTTCAAAGACTGGAGTGATGTTGGCTTTTCTCCAGTCCCCAGGCACCTCTCCTGTTCTCTATGACCTTTCAAAGACGATGAAGACTGGCTTAACAATAACATCTGCCAGCTCTCTCAGCATTCCTGGGTGTATCCCACCGGCACCCATGGATTTGTGAGTGTTGAGTTTTCCTAAATGATCTCTAGGCCAATCCTCCTCAACCAAGGGAAAGTCTTCCTTTCTCCAGACTTTTTCTCTTACCTCCAGGGTCTGGGACTCCTGCGGGCTGGCCTGAGCAGTAAAGACTGAAGCAAAGGCGGCATTCAGTAACTCTGCCTTCTCTGCATCCTCCGTCACCAGGGCACCCGCCTCATTCAGCAGTGCACCCACATTTTCCCTAGTCTTCCTTTTAAGTGCTTTATTCAAAGCAAACCAGGTATCTCTAAGAAAAAGAAACTATTAATGGAGAAGCCAGTAACCCAAACACAAATACATTCTATACCTTGTATACAAAACAGTGCAGTTTATGGAAAGGTTTTGGTTTAACCAAAACTCCCCAGCAGTGTAAACAGAGTGACAAAGTGAATTTATTTTGACTGAGGTATCAGCTAGTGATATCTGAGACATATGAGATATCTGCAAAGGGAATCATTCTTAGCATAGCTATGCTAATTGCCGACTTCAGGTGGCTGGCTCAAAGGGTGGCTTTCTTCTTCTATTATTTGTTTGAACAATTTACACAGTATTGCAGGATTTTTCTTATATGTCCACAGCCTCATGCTGGACATGTATGACATACATAGTTTGGGGTTTTTTTTTAATAAATATATATATATTTAACTAAAAATGTTAAATTATTTTCATTAGCTCTTCTGATGTGTTTTATCTGTTAAGGTACTACTTGCTTTTATGAAAACTCTCCACTTCCAGAGTATGCTGCTGGAAGATTGAAAAAGCAAATCATAAAAATGAATAAACTTCTCAGTCAATATTCTATGTATTACAGTGTCAAATGCAAAAACAGTTGCAGACAATTAGGGATTTAATTACATACACTGCAGCTACCTCAGCCAAATTTCTGACCCAGTATAAACAGACTCTACCAGGTTAGATGTTAAAATAGTATTTGTCGTGTAACTTTGATGTGGCTTCTGTTCTGCTGGATCTGGGTTTGTGTGTTCATGATGATTTAGATTGTTCGCAACCGGGTCGAGATCTTTTGTCCTTAGGCTTCCTAAGCAGTGTCAGGCCTGTGTCCATCACGCTTGGCCTTTCTGTGCCAGCTCAGAAGAACTGCCATTCATTTCCCCAGTTCAAGAGAGCTACAGACTTACTGGAGTGAGTCCAGCAAAGTGCCACAAAGATGATTCAGGGGCTGGAGCATCTCATACATGAGGAGAGGCTGAGAGAGCTGGGACTGTTCAGCCCGAAGAAGAGAGGGCTCAGGGGGTTTTTACCCACATGTATATATAAATACCTGATGGGAGGGAATGAAGAGGGAGCTAGACTTCTCAGTGGTGCCCAGGGACAGGGTGAGAAGCAATAGGCACAAGATAAACATTAACTTTAATATGAACATGAAACCCCGCTTTTTTACTGTGAGGATGGTCAGACACTGGCATAGGTCACCCAGGGAGTTTGTGGAGTCTCCTTCCTTGGAGATATCCAAAAGCCATTTGGGCATAGTCCTGGGCAACTAGCTCTAGGTGAGCAGAGGGATTAGAGCAGATGACCTCCAGAGGTCCCTGCCAACATTCTGTGATTTTGTCATAATCCCCTTTGTACATGAGATGGCTGAATGGAAATGTGCCAGTACCAAACAGTGCAACTTGTCCTTTTTTAATAAAAATAGTATGACACAGCCATGCAGCTATGCCAGAGCTAAAGTGAGGTCCCAGAACTTGCTAGGAGTGTATTCTCCAAGGTTGGCATGATATGCTCCCTCTTGCCTTGGATGGAGGTCCAATATTCCACCAGTACAAACCATCCACACAAGGACAATAGTTGGGAATGCCCAAAATAAATTGGTCCCAGCAACTGCAATATGAATGTAGCCAGGATCTGACACAGTGAGTGTGAGTTCCGATGAAGGTCTGGAAGGAAGTTTATGGACACTGATGGGTCCTTTGAGATAGAGAAGTATCCTGCTCCTGTTCTGAACATCTCAGTCATACCCTGGGCATGAACATGAATGGGAGGGACTCTGAAGGAATCATCTTCATTCAAAGGTAGTTTGCATTTCTCAGGAGGGAAGCATAATATAAGAATGACATATGACTAGAGTCAGTGAGTGAGAAAACCATCAGTGGTATGGAGAAGTCCGCTCTAAGTCTTGCCGGCAGAGTTTCATACTGCAGCTCTATTGCTTCCATTACCACTGGTAAGAAAGATGATTTGATGCCTTCCCACCTTGTAAATTTAGGATTAGCTCTTCAGAATTTTTGCCTTTTTTCCATATTCCTCTTTAATAATGGCTGATTTTACAGTTGTGAGTTGCAGTTTTCCTTTCTTTTGGCAGCTGCTGGGTGCACCGCTGCTGGCTGGGCGATAGCTCCCGCCCTGTGTCTCCTCTTCAGACAACGCCTTTTGCCATTCTCCAGGCCTCTTCCAAACAGGGAGGGGGCCGTTTGGGTAAAATGTAGACTTTCTTGACAAAGCTACATGTGGTGATCCTATCGGCCTGGTCTTAAGCCTCTTCTGTACCCAGTGCTTTTTGATCCAAGTAGATCACATCCAGGCACACGGTGGTAATCCTGAAAATTCAAATGCAAGCAGAGGCATGGCAAACATTTGTTGTTACAAAAAGAAGTGCATGGAAAAACTTATCCAGCTAGACTGGTTTTATGGGCTGCCTCCCGACTTTCTTTTCCACCCCTTACCTGCAGATGATCATAGGGATGATATGGGTGATATCCTGTCCAGCCACCATAGGGATGGTATGGATCACCTCCTGCCCGCCCTGCCTTCCCCTTCTAACTACTTAGGTTACATTCAGAGATGTAGGTTTTGGTATCATCAGGCAAATAAGGGCAAATAGTCAGTTGTTGTGTAGTATGAGTGTACTGGCACTGGCTGTGTCTTTAACAAAAGTCACCACAGCTGTGTTTTGGGAGGAGACCATTCCCAGAGATTTTCTCAGAAGGTGTCTGATCAAGGGGGAGGGGGGTAGTCTGAAAACATTGATACACTTTTCGTGCTTGTTTTGCACTTAAGGTTTGCGAATGCTTCTGTCAGAGAGGGTCTCAGCCTTCCACTTTGCTTGTTTGAGATAGAAGCAAAGCTCTGTTCCTCCAGGACTTTTGAAATCAAGCTAAATGGTGCCACTGAGTTCAAAGCCTCCAGGGTAAGGAGCAAGCCAAGAGAGGGGGTTTTATTATTGTTATTTCCATTTTGGATTTAGGTGCATTGATTCAGGTGAAACTTAGTTACAGACATTCAAAAATGTTCCACTTCATTAATCCTTAAAGTTCTTCAGGGATTTAGCCCCTAGTTTCTACCCCATATATATATATATATATATATATATATGGTATAAGATATCTTTTCCTAATATTTAAAAAAACATCTTAAGTTTTGAAGGTGACACTTTGCTAAGAAGGCAGCAACAGCACAAGATGAATTCATTTTTAAAAATCCCTTGCCTAAAACTGTCCCAGCCACATCCCTCTTCATCCCTTGTGCTGGGCAGATAAAATGTGGATTTTGATACCGCAACAATTGCTTACTGTGCAAGATGCTGTTCCGCAGAAGTACTAAACAGTGGGGAGTGGACTTGGGCCCAGTGTTATTATTAGTTGTATTCACCAAGCCAGCTATCAGTCAGAAAATATTCAGCTGCCAGCTGTGGGCCAAACCAGGACTGGGGTGAAGGAAGGTTTGGGAGTGTCATGAGGGCATTGCAGATGATCAGTAGCTGTTTTTAGACTGAGCCATGTGATTTGTAATATTCCCTTTGTTAATTGTCATGCTGGCTAAAAACCCAAACTTTGTATTTTCCCCAAGGAGAGAAGCTGACATTAAATAATGAAAATCATCACTGAGGTCCAACCGATCCAAAAATATCCATTAAAGTGGTGATAAAAACTTCAGTGTTGAGTTCAGGGAAAGTAAAGTGAAATATCTGCGTTTGGCATGGCCTCACTTATTCTGCTGCTTTAAAGGGCTCGGTGGAGAAAAAAAGAGTCCAAAATAAAGTAGAAATTAAAGGCAGACAACATCTTCGAGATTATCATATGTATTATTCTCCCAGTGCAAGACTGAGTCCTTTAATACTCATTTAAGCCTTTCAGTTCCTAAGGAGCATGATTTATGGGCTTTCTGCTGATCAACAGAAGATAGGCATGGTTAAAGACTACAGCTACTTACGTACTGCGGTTCATGCTTTTGGCTCCAGCAGTCCCCTTCTCAGCCCCTGGGGTATTGTTGAAACTGCAGACATCACAATTTCTCTGCCCTATTTTCTAAGTTAATTTTACTCTGAAGAATGGTGACCTTGAATTTGCACTTTTTTTCCCTTATGGTTTAGCTCTATCTTACTATAAGGACAGAAATGAGTCAAATTTTTGTTCCGGAAGAAAGGTATGATACACCTTTGCAAAACTTGCAATGGAGCAAAAGCTGGCATTCGGCTCCCACCATGATTAGCAGGGTATAGAGCCCAAACAAAACAGGATTCTGGTGTGGCTTACGCACGTTTTACAATTAAAAGCTGTATTTTGTGGCTCTCAATTTCTGAAAATACGTCCTCGGGTGCATCTGTGCAATTCCTCTGACAAAACTGAATGCAAGCTCTTTTCTTGTCCTTTCACTGAACGTCTTCATTTCTGTGCTGAGATGTTTGTCACAACATGTCAAGGGCTGGCATCGTGAGCACAGTGAGATCATACACTCGTCTCCCGTTAGTGTCACTATCTGTTGCTCCTTTGGTGTAGGGTTGTCTATCGATCCAGGCTTTCTTCTGAGCTGGGCTAAAGGAGGTGACAGTGTCTCAAAGAGAATGGTCATGAGTTCTCCTTTGATTTGTTTTCCTGAGCTTTGTTTGTTAGATATATAAGACAAGGGGTAATCAACGATGTGACAGTGGAGAAGTATAATATTCTGCAGATTATAAAAGTGTCTTGAACATACGCTTTTATATTAATGGAGGCAATTTTACTTCTGAAACTCACTGTAGATTAACTACACAAATTGTTAGGGTTTTATCTAGGGATTCTTAACTGTCCAAAACTCTTTTTAAACTCACTTCTTTATTATCATTTGGCAGAGAGACATCTTGTATATTCCAACAAATATTGCAATCACTTTATTGCTAAATAGATATGCTGTAGAAAGCATGTGCTTAACATCACAACATTTCATACTTAGCCTTTATTAACATTAAGTAGTGAAGGTCCCTACATTGTACTTACAAGATGTCTCCAAAGCCAGTTACTAAATTAGAAGGTTATTCAGACAAGATGTTGAATACAAAATATGTCTATGCTGAACAATGCTTCTGTTACAAGAAAATAATCTGCAAATTCTGACATTTCAATTAAAAAGTTTCCATCATATCACTTTCCACTTCATAAGGGATCATTTTGAGAGCCACTTTTGATTACCAATGCTTGTGGTGGTAACACACCTGTGTTTGCAGGTATCCAATTATCTTTGCTCCTCTTTCCTTCCATAATCAACAGAAACAGTGGGAAAACAAGATAGATGTCTTGAAGAGATAGGGCTAATCATCTCAAGGATGTCATTTTTTAAAATATCTTAAATATTTTTTCAATATCTGATGTATAGGTGATAAAGAAATAGAGTAGAAATAAAAACTAAACATACATTTAAAACAGAACATATCAGCAATATATAAATATAATTCAATATATAAATATATATACAAACATATAAATATAATTCAATATATAAATAAATGTATATATATACAAACAAACGTATAAATACATATACCCAGATATAAAAGGGAGCTTATAAGAAGATGGGGTGCATAGAGAAAAGCCAAGGGGCAATGGTCACAGCCTGCAACGAGGACAGTTCTCTCAGGATACATGGAAAAAATTTTCGCTGTGAGGCTGGACAAGCACTGGAAGAGGTTACCCAGAGAGGCTGCGGAATGTTCCACCTTGAATATTTTCAAAACTCAGCTTGACAAGGTCCTCAGCAACCTGACCTAACTCTGAAGTTAGCTCTGCTTTGAGCAAGAGGTTAGACAGACAGTCTTCCAAAGTCCCTTCCGAACTCAGTTACTCTATGATCTTGCGTGGGTTGGTTTGTATAAGTATGAGAGATAAAGCAGTGATTGCGTAAAGCTTAGGGCAGAAGATGTAAAATGTATGTAAAAGTATGTAAAAAACTATGTAAAAAACAGTTCACATTTCATCTTTGCATTCCATAGGTCCTTGTGAAGCCATTTTTCTGAGGCCATATTAGAGCAAATTTAAACTCATATATACATGTTGCAAACCTCTATAGTTAGAGTGTGATGAAAAGCGTTCCAAAGCAGAAAGCCTGGACTGGCTTGGTATACATTAATTTTTTAGTAATTTTCTGATCTATATGCTGGCAAACTAAAATCACCATTCTCCAAAAGAAGTGGATTATCTGCAGCTGCCAAGCGTGAATTTGAACTGTCACCTTCAGAATGCGATATCCACACACGAGCACATTGGCTCTTGCACACTCCAAGAGAAATATGGTGTCCACAGCTGGCAGGCAGGAACTGGTTGTCTTGTGCCAGTCCAAATTGAGAGAGGAGGATACACATCATTTAGAACATATTTTTCTTATTACATTTTTTGTGGGTTGTCTTTTTTTTTTTTTTTTTTACAGAAAGAACTGGAAATTAAACTCAAGAGAGCTACAAAAGTTATTTTAGAGATGTTACCCCTTCTTTCCATTTGCTTCTCTAAGCCCTTAATGAAAACATACAGCTTTAACGAATTTGTTCTTCTTCAAGCAAAATGCTCATGGATACTGCTGGAAGTGTTGCATGAGCAAAGCCTGCACAAGCAGGTAAAAAACTGAGGAGTTTGATCGTGTTTCAGAGAGGGACAAAAGTCAGATGGAAGACAATCTTTGATCCCCTACTCAATATGTAAGAGAATTTAGCTGGATTTGCTTCTAATCACAGTCTCTTAATATCTACAGTCTTCCTCCAGAAGGCGTTGGATATTTTTGCTGAGACAAGACATTTTTAAAATGAGCCTAGTTTTGCCACAGAGAATATTGAAATCTCTGTAGCCTGACAGAAGAATTCAGGATAGTTTTGCTTCACTGGCTTTACACAGATAATAATTTCTAAGGATCATCGTAGCTTAAAATTAAAAACAGAATCATTGCCTCAATCATTTCATTGCTTCAAACCAGAGACAATTTTATGAGAGGTTTTTCTGTGCACTGTGGATGTTGTAACGATACCAGGTGACCAGGTAGGGTTTGAAGGAAAGTTACATGGATGTCTAAAAGGTGCACAAGGCAGTCTTCTCACTCTATTTTGGGAGCTGATGGTTTTTTATAGGCTTGCCCAATCATCCAGGTAGGCAGGGACCTTGGGAGGTCCCTAGTGCAACCTCCTGCTGAAAACAGGATCAGCAGATTTCAGACCGGGTTACTCAAGGCCTTGTCCAAGGAAGGTGAGTCTTTGCTTCTCTGGGCAAACCTCTTCCAGTGCTTATTCATCCTCACAGGGAAATTTATTTTCTTTATACCCAGCGCACACCTCTCCCGTTTCAGTACATGACCACTGTCTCTCATTCTTCTGCCTGACACCTCTGTATGGATCCTGGCTCCGCCTGCTTAGTAACCTCCTCGTAGGTATGGGAAGGAGCCATTAGATCTCCCCAAAACTGCCTCTTTGGGACAAACAAGCCCAGCTTCCTTAGCCTCTCCTCACAAGGTTAGTGCTCCAGCCTCCAAACACCTTGGTGGCCCGCCAGTGGTCTTGATCTAGTTATGGGAGGCCCAAAACTGGGCACAATATTCCAGTATTGTTATTTATTATTTTAGAACACGTTTTGAAGAATCAATGAATTAAGTGTATTTTAAGAATTTAAAGGAGGTAAAGATTGACTTGGAAATAGAGTTGGAAGCTGGGTTGTGTATAATTTTGTGTCTTTTTGAAGTTTAGATGTAAAGCTTATCAGGATCACTCATGTCTTTCACTGAAAACAAAGATAGTTCTGTACTTCAGTGTAAAGCTCTGCAGACTTACATATTATTGCTGAGACTCTGGTCTTAGGAAAGATCATGACTTCAGTGTAGAGGAGATGAGTCACCCAGCTATAGGAATATGGAGACATTTCTTTTAAAATAAACTTTGGTGTTGTTCATTTTAAGATCTCTCTCTGCTAAGTGTTGAAGTTAGGATACTTACAGATCACATCCTATGGAGCCCAATAAAGAATGGAAAGCTTCAATTACTTTATATTGCAAAAGCAGCAGCACTTTGGCTTTAGTACAGCTGAGGTGTAGATGGTAAGATCTTTTACAGTTAGTGAAACCTCTGTGGAGCACCACACATAAATCTGAATTTTCAATGAACAGAACTATAGTTCTATAAAATCTGATTTCTGAACGGTGTGTAATGAATCATTTCAGCACTGTTCATATCCATTATTTTGGCTGCTGAGACTTTTGAATAACTTACCTAAAAAACACCCCTTCCTAGCTATCCCCACAGCTAAAGCTGTTGCCCAGACTCTCATCATCTGGTATTTCAATCGTTGCCACATCAGCTTCTTGGGCCTCAACTAATGCATTCTTTCTATGACCATGTTCATCAAACACACTATAGCTCAGCTAATTTTCCCAGCTCCTCACTTTGACAAAGTTCCCCCCTAGAATGCGTGCAGTGTTCATTAGTGCCCCAGTGCTGTACGATGGCACGCACACAGTGCCGTGCCATGCCTACAGCAAATTCCTCTCTGTTGATTTCAGTGGGACTATGGACACAAAGGTCTACCACATCCTACAGAACCCACCCCAGTACTTTTTCTTCCTCTGCTCTTTAACCTCTCAAGCCCCCTGACTCTTTTCCCTCTGATTGTAAACATGCTCTGGGCTCTGCAGTTTCTGATTCAGCTTCTGTGCCACTGACACCATTCTTCCCAAGATCTTTAATGATTTTTTCTTAATCATATCTCAAAGTTACCTCCATTCTTCTTGATTTATTGACCACCACAAAAAAATAGCCAAATTCTTGAGTTGTTGTCCTCCATTAGCTCCACGGTTCTTCTTGTTCTCCTCGGCCTTTGTTTCCTGTTATCATTCCTTCAGAAGCTCACCCAAAGGGGGTACTCTGGTGATGCTCATTCACCTTCCAGCTGCCTGACAGGGCCTGACGAGTCCTTTCAGTGTATCTCTTCTTTTTTCCTTCTACCCTCTATCTCTGGGTAGTCTTCTCTGAACACACAAATTCAGATATTATTTCTGTAATGGCAACTAGTCATCACCTAAGACTTATCTGCAGATTTGACAACCAGACTATATCTAGGAAGAAGATTCTTTCCATGTAGCCTATTTTAACACATGAATTTTCCTTCCATCACAGTGTCAAAACTATCATCCAGATTCTTATTGCCAAATAGCTTGCTTTTTGCAACATTGTATTCTGTGAATTTAAATCTAATTTAGCCTGCTGTCTATCTAGCATTGTGTTCTTAACCATTAGTTTTCATTGTAATGCTCTTTTCCTTGCATACTTCCACTGATTCTTCCTCATAATAGGAAGCACAAGCTGCTTGTCTTCTCTTTGGAAGCACTTCTTGCCTATCATACCTCATGCAATACTGAGAGTTTACCTCCAATCGCCATTTGATCCAGGATGCAGATCTCCATCACTCAAATTCTGGATCTTTCATACAAGGGCTCTCATACCGTCTCCTTAACAGCCCATCATGCTCAGAAAGGGATCTTGATAAGTACTTACGAAAAAATTATTTAATTATATTCTTTTAAAGTTGTCACATCTGTGTTTCCTACCGAAGTCTTGAAAATGCCACTCCAGCTCAGCCGCCTGCCTGTTACAGACCAGCAGTGTCTCACTGTCTGCAGATGTTCCCCGTCGGCTGTCTCTTGGTGTAAATCACATCAAACAGTCCCGAGGAAGTAGCCATGTCCTGTACTTACACAGCATGATAGTATGCTAGCCCATGGCTAGTGCTGCCAGGTATTATGTGGGCTGCCTGTGGGTGGTCTAGCCTGCCTGGCTCAAACTGGATGTTGAAATCCCAGCCAGGTCCTGAAACATCAACTGCAGGCCTCCTCTGCAGAGCTGGCTCCCACCTGGGCTACTGCCTCTCCCATTGCATACAATAAAAACTCAGTGCTGAGGCTTACTCCTGCTCTCAAAGGCCAGGAATTCCGCTTGGAGATACTTTCCTCATATTTATTTTCCAGGTCTGGAAGACCCTCAAAGGAGCCCAGGCTGGAGAAGGGTGACAGGCTATCCTTGCTTAAGAAATGGGGAAATGTCTGAGACCTGTTTCCCCTGAAACCCAGTACTACATTTTGAGAGACCTCAGTCGTCTTCAGTGTCAGAAGGGCACCTTTCTGAAAGTCCATTTGTACTTTTATATATTTCAGACACATCCAGAAATGGAGCTGTATTAGTGGGGAGGTCCTGATATCACTGTTTACACCAAGGACTCCGAGACTCATCTTCAGGTAACCGTCGCAGACTCAAAGCCCCATGACTGCGGGTTTGTAGACCTGAAAACAGTAAAGGAGATCGGTTCCTGGAGTCCTCACAAAGGTGTAGTTAACACTTCTGTTTGGTTTCCCCCTCCTCTTGCAGTCTGGTCTCACTCTCCCTTGCATTGCAGCCTGGGAGGATCTGTAGGGTGGTGGTACGCTTTTTATTTGTGCATGAGAAAATTGTAACCATGTACTCTAAAGATACTACTAGTGCAAAGTCTTAGTCTCAGCTGTCTGTGGCACATGACCTGTCACATGAAGTTAGAGTGGATACGGGGACTGCACGTCTTGGAGAACTCCAGTTGCCTGCAAACATCCTCCATTAAAATAAAATACAGCCTCTGTTGCAACAAGTTATTTCTCTCTGTCTCTCCCTCTCTCTCTCCTGTAGCAAGTTTCACTGTGTAAGTAGATTGGGGAAAATAAAGACCACAAACCACATATACATGCCTTATTTTTTGCACTCTTTCCCATAGCATCCACTCCAAATCCGCTTGGAGGCTGCTCACACTGAGCTAGAATGACTTTGACTGACCTAGTACTTAGGTCTGTGTTAATTAGTTGATGGGTCCCGTCTCTGTAATTCTTAGATTATGACAACACTGAAAGGTACGAGGTGCTCTGTGTAGCACAGTGGGATCTCACACACTGTAACTCCACAATGACACTTATGATAAATAAAGATTTGACATCAGAAGATATTCTTATAAATTGTAATGTGACTTTAAAAAATCTTTACATTTCATACTAATGGTTAAACTAGTATAGTACTACCACTGTACAGTAGGTAAGTGTAAAGAAGGGCAGCCCAGGGGTTACAGCACTGTCCAAGAACTTGGAAAACTCAGGACCAAGTTTTGACAGCTGCATACATCCCTTTTGATTTCAGGCTCTTCCTGATTTCAGCCCCTTGGTGACTCAGCCTTCTGCCTGCAAACTGAGGATACTGATGCTTCCCTGCTTCGGAGGAATACTATGCTGAGAAATGCAGTCAAAAGTTCTGAGGTCTCAGAATGTTATGGTAAACACCATACGGCCAGACTTCATTTATCTGTGGCCAGATTGTCCGGGCCATGGATGAAAAGCCAGCTTGGGTCTAACACGATTTGTTAGCTCAGGCAGAGCATCGCGTGAATGCAGTTACACTCTTTCTAGGGCCAGCTCTGCTCTGGAAAGATGACATCTGCTTTTGGGAGAACCTGGCTGGCTCCATCCCGAGGCAGCTCAGGTATTTCAGCACCACGTTCCCACAACCAGAGGTGTCGGGGGGCGGAAAGGAGCAGAATCACCCAGCACAGAGCCAGCCTGGAGCCAGCCGGGTTTATGAGACCTGGCTTTGTGCCATCGGTGTCAGACCCACGCTGCCTCCCCAGCTTTTGCACCTGCTCCGTAGCGGCCCAGGTCCCATGGGGCTCATTAGGTCAGGCACAGCAGGTCCAGCACGGCAACCAAGGAGCCATGGTCTGTCAGTACCTGCAGCGCTGGGGAACGGGCTGTGAGTGAGGAGCGGAGAAATCAAATGGCTCTGTGGGGTCAGTGTAGCTGATGCTATGAGGAATTAACAGACCCTTCTGCATCAGAGCTAAATTCACCTGGAACCTCTTGGGTGCTCCCTTGTTTCATCCTCTTATCTGTACTATTGGGGTTCCCGCTTCACCAGCTCTACACCACCTTTGCCAAGTAGAGATGTGGCTAGAAACAGCTAAAAATCACTTGTTAGAGTTGTACTTTAGGACTTTGAGAGCCATTTTCCCAAGACAATAAAAGTGGCACTTCGAAGAAGAGGCTTTGGAACGTGCGAGATCAGATTTTAGGAATCCAGAAGAAAAGGAGGGGAAAATAAAGGTCTTAAAAACAGGCATGAAAGAAAGAAATAGAGTTAATTATCAAACACTGTGGGAAGAAAAAAAAACAAAACAAGACCAAAACAAAAAAAGAAAAAAAAAAAAAAAAAAAAAAAAAAAAA
>VFFE01008050.1:3993745-4029431 GCA_008921705.1 Burhinus oedicnemus
GGGAGGGGGAGTGGGGGGTACACTTTCAGCATAAAATGGTTTTATCATCCACATACTCGGAATTATTTTGCTATCCCTTTTCCTATTATTTTTCTCGGCCATGTCTTCCCCCCCATTTCTAAAGTTAGCTGAAATCAGGTGGCTCAGCTGCTGAGAAATTTGTATTTTTGAAAAATTGCGCTTTTTGTGCAGTTATTTGGAAGGGGAGGGAGCTAACATCTCCAGTATTAAGCCGGTACAAACAGTAATAAAACTGAGAAAGGAAAATAGTTTGCGCTTTCCCGCACATGTCACCTTCAGAGTAGGTACAAATAAAGTTGTAAAGCAATTTAGTTGTGATGGTTTTTCAACAGATGGTTTCCAGAATTTAATTTTTGTGTGTGTGGCTAAAACGATAGCAGTCCTTTAAAGTGACCAGACTATCTGTGCTAACAAAGGGTAGACTGTGTCTTTAATTAAATGTGGAACTACTTAGAGTGCTGGCTAGACAGCGGAGGGTGATAGTGGTATTTCTGCTTTACAACAGAGCTTAAGGATTGCATTGTGGGAGTACTGAAATGAATAGACATCTAACTCCAGTTGTGTGAATTGTCCTCCTACAAAAACTTAAGCTGGTTTTAATTGATCTCACGTTCGCTGATTGATCTTAGACCAATTGTTGTGCTTGTTGAACAGTTGGCTTTTCCAAAGGAGATTGATTTAAATTAGTTTTTAGTTTAGTTATTGGATAAATACCATCAGTATTGACAGTTGACTTACTGGCACTGTTTTGTGCTATCACCTAAGGGTTTTGTTTTGCGCTTTGAAGAATGCAGTCTTTTTCAGTTAATAAGTCTAAAGAAGTAAGCATAGCCAGTCCTAAGCACTGCAAGCTAAATCTAAGAATGTCTTCAAATTATAATAGACATTTGCCATGACACATGCAGTCTGAAGTAATGCTTTCGTACGGGACCCAAAATTCCAATAATTTCACAATTTTTCCATATCCCATCTGCAAATAATCAGGCATTCACTGTGGGGTACTGGCAGTTAAAATTTCTCTGGCATTCTGTTTTGTCTGTTACATGATCTCAGATGCTCCATAATATCATTTTCTTAATGAAATAAAATTTTTGGCATAGATTAAGTCTCCTGTGCGGTAGAAATCAATTGCATTCAGTCTGGAATTATGGGCAAATATCATGTGTAGCTGATTTTTTTTATTATTTTTAAGCAGCTAAATGTACAGTAAACTTTAAGTATATGTGCCTCTATTGGAGTTTGTGGATTCGTAGCTGATGTAGAATACTCTACTAAACAAGAGTTTAGTAAATTTGGGGGGACCTTCCCAGATTTCTTCATTCCCCTTCTGCTTTCAGCCCTTTCCCAAACCAAGGTATGCAACACTGCAGTAGAAGTAGAATAAAAAATTAAAGTTTAGAATGTGGTTCCTACCTGGCATTGATTTGTGTTTTGTTGGTCAATATCGCTTCATTAAGAATTATTCGGTAAATGCATTGTAATCAACGGATTCTGCTAACTCCACTGCTGCTCTTAGTTACTTTTGCAGCTCGTTAGAATATTGCTTTGCGTAGTTGGCTCAGAGCAGAACCTTGCTTCCCTCGAAACACCCCAGCAAATTCTCCCTTTGGAAGTCTCCAGCCTGAGCAGGTAATTATGATTATTTGTCTTTCCTGCAGAAGCTATTCTAAAACATATTTAAAGTTTACATAGCTTCAAGTCAGTGGTGTAATCTCACTGCTGGCTTAGCCTAATATCAAAGCACCTCCTTTCCCTTTCTTGTTTAATTGTATAACTTGATTTTTCATTTCTTTTGGATACCTACTCGTTTGTTCATGTCAGTGAAAGTTTTTATCTTTTCTTCAGATTTCTCTTTAGCAGTCAGTATAAGATGAGCAGCTTCATGTCTTAGCATTTCACTGAATATCACGGGGTGCATGGAAGACCAGTGGTTTTTCCCTTGTCTTTGGGACGTGATAAAAACAACTTTCCCAAAGAGTATCACAAACCAAAATGGGAGTATATAGAAATGAAGACTGTCAGACAGGTTTACCGGGAGTAGTAGTGGTATTCGGCAAAAGCATTGACAGAAAAGAATATAGGATTCATTATAAGCAGCCATCAAAAACCAGATGATAACAAAATTCCCTGAGGAAAAAAGTGTCAATGCGACAGCAGTGCCTGTATTGATGGGAAGACTCAACTGTAGTACAGAGAGGCTCTCTGGAGTTGGTGAGACCAATGTTGGAATAATGAGAGGTGTGAATGGGACACATTCACACTGGGAAATTGGGAGTTACCTATATCCAAGAACTCAAAGAAAAACTGTGGGTGTCGAATACTTGTCTTGCTATTTAGTTCCTATTCAAGGAGTGTCGTAAGGGTTAAGGTACATAGTCATCTCCTGGATGCTTGCACTCTGTGTTAGATGTACATAAAGCAAGGGGTGATATCTGTGGCAACGAGTGACAGCGGTGATGGCAAAATATCCACAGGTGGAAATAGGAGGAGTGCCTGGGGAAGGAAATTTCCCCAGGTGTTTCTCAGAGCTCCGTATAGCTCTGTGGATGGTGTTTATAGGAGTATATGCATATAGGGAGGAACACAGTAGCTGGGATCAAAATTATGTCAATTAAATCTGTGTCATCTTAGTGTAAGACGAGAATCTTGATGACAAACCAGTTATTAATATAGGAAGCTGCTACATGGATTTTCAACTCGAAGAAAGACCTGTTCAGATATTGGGGGTTGTGATTTAACTTTTCCTAACTGGATACTTACCTGAGATGGGGATAATCTTGGAACTTGTCTCAGCTGGATTGTGCGGTCAGGCTTTGGGAAAGATTGATGATTTGAGCATTAGGGGAAATGAACCTGTGTTGGAAAGACTTGATTGAAGTAAATACCACATCTGGTTTTACAAGGACTGTACTAACTCCAAAAGAGCAATTTACTATCTCAAAAAAAAAAAAACCAAACAAACAACCCCCAAAACAACTCCAAACTACAAAGAATATCTTTTCATTGTCCAACATCATCCAAATATTTTACCTATTCTATCCTCCTCTCTTTGAACTTGAAACATGTTTTGCATTTGGAGGACAGTTAACTTCTTCTCTGCAGGTTAAGGCTTAAAATCTTATGAGGAAGCTGTGCTTTGAGATACGTATTTTCCTCATGTGTTACATTAAATGCTTGTAGCAGAATTGGTAAAAGAACTGAGACGTGTTAACGCTTTCTGGAGTAGTTTCCCAGGTACTTGTGATCAGTAGTAAAGCTTTGGAGGGTAGCTTGTGTTCCTCAGCCCCATACTACTTAGGATAGTTATTAAACATTCTTTATATACACATCGTTATGACAACAGTAAGAATATCCTAACGCTGTAAATGACTGACAAGTCAACACTTTCAAACTTTTGGCTACTTACGCCCTATTATCTGGTAAGTCTGAGGAAGTTTCTTAAACTAAAATGTCAGCAGAAGTCAAAACTTCGGTGTGAATGACTGAATACTGAACTAGCTAAGGATGCAGTGGCACTGAGGATAATCGATGCTCCAGTGGACTGTGAAGATTTGCAGAAGAGATGCTCACAACACCAAGAGCGGCATTCACCATGAAAACAGACACCTAAATTCAAGTGCTTGATTCAGTCTCCCAAAGGAGGTTTCTAGTGCTGCTTGTGATATTTAAAAGATATCCTTCTGGGCCTGGCATGTACACGACCTTCTTGAGCAGCCAGAGGCCAGGCAGGATACCCTGGAGCACGTCAGATGCCTCTGACACCCTTAGGTGTCTCAAGGCCCGTTCTGGTGGAAACCGGGGAGCAGTGCTGGCACAGTGTTGCTGTGGATACAGGCTTTCCCTTGCCTGTATCCATCCCTTTAGCTTCTATTACAGGTCTCTCGGGGTTAGGATACTGGGCTAGATGGGTGTATCTGGTCAGACCTTAAGTCTATGCTTATGCTTTTGTATGAAAACCTGCGGGAACACTTACACTGTGATGAACTGAAATTTGTCTGCTTGACAAACTTGGCTTAATTTTCTGTTTTCTCTCTTTTGGGGAAGGGGGGGGGAAATACATGTTTTCCAAGGCTTGGCTGAAATCTGTTACTAGAGCAGGTCGAAATGCATGACAAATACCAAAAGTCAGTTTGTATACTAATATAGGGAAGCGAAGACGATAACAGCTGGAATGCAGTGTCTCACTTCAGTGTGTCATTTACAATATACAGGCCGGCATAATTACTATGATAAAGTATGTTAGCATGGTGTCATTTACATAATCTGCTTTTAATGAAAAATATGACATTATTTAAAAGTTAGAAAGTGGAAGAGGTGTTCACTATCAAAATTCAAGGCATAAAGAAATAAACAATGGTCTTTCTGTAAGCTGGTTCTTTGGTTTTTTTTTCTGTCTCTTGCTATTTCTGCCAAGAGTCTGACTATCCCATGGAGGTCTGCATTTAATTTCTGATCATCTAGCTATTTTTTTTTAATACCCAAAAACCTTAGCTAACCATCGATGAGGGGGCACTGTCTAGTCAAACCTGCAGACCATCACAGGCTGCAAACTTTTCCCAGTGCACTGTACATCACTCAGAAGCTTATAGCTGACCATAATATCCCTTTCCAAAAATGCATCCTTGATTATAAACTCCAGGGGTGGGATTCATGTGACTATCTGCAACATGAATGTCCCCATTTTCTGTTATAATTGATGTAGTGCTAGTTCGTACACTCCATGGAGCTGTTGGTATGATTTAACTCATCCTACAGTAGGTGCCTGCCTTTGGTCGGATAAAGCATACCCCAAACTCAATAAATATAAAATAAGATGACTTGATTACCACTATCTATAGTTGAAGTGTAGTTCAGATGTACACATCTGCATTGTTAGCTCCTGAAGTAAGCTGAAATTGAGCCCTAAATGAGAAGGGATCCACCACATCCAATCTCCTCACCTGTATTAAAATGGCATGTCAGTGCAGCTCTTAACAGATACAGTCCTTGAAAGTTATACTTTCTCTTGTATTAGAGATTTATTTAGTTTCAGGTATTTTTTTAATACCAAATTAAATTCCTCAGGCATGCCCTTTCTTTTCACCTCAAAGTTTTGTTCAGGCACAGTTGGAGAACCTTCTGTATTTGTCTAGGCTCCAAGTATTTGCTAATCCTCTCTTAGTGAAAAGCATGACTTCATACATGTTAGCTGTTGATAATGCACAAATGTAACAGCTTGATCCTTTCATCATGGGCTGCTTTCGACACCAAAATTAGCTGCTGCCATGGTTTGTGTACTCATTGTCTTTGTAGTAGTTGTTCAGCAGATGCAATGTCTTGGAAAGTGTTAATCGGGTGCTGCAAAGTCACTTTGTGCATGCAGAGTAAATCTGTCACTTTTTGGGACAGTGGTGTTGGGTTTAAAGCCTGTGCCAAGTAATTTTTGGTGTAGAGTATGGACCAGGCTTGTGGTATGACTTTTTGATACTTGGATTCTGACAAATACATCTTAGGAAGTGAAGTGTCAAATGGATGTTGCTTCTGAGCACTGTCAGGCAGATGCAGAGTTTGGGTCATGCAGCTATTGCTCCTATCTACACCAGAGTTTTGTCCAGCCAGCTCCATACATAAGGGCCACTTATTGACCAGGGTTTACTGTTATGCTTCTTGGACTTTGTATATCTGTGGGCAGAAGGTAACTCGTAAGCCTGACTTGAAACCTAGCTGCATCATTTCATTCTCTCTACATCTGGCTGTTCCAGCTCTCACCGGCTTTACCATGAGGCAAACTGTCCTGTCCATTATCATAGAATGGTTTTGGTTAGAAGGGACTTAAAAGATCATCTAGTTCCAAATCCCCTGCCATGGCCAGGGACACCTTCCACTAGACCAGATTGCTCAAAGCCCCGTCCAACCTGACCTTGAACGCTTCCGTGAATGAGGCCTCCACAACTTCCCTGGGCAGCTTGTTCCAGTGCCTCACCACCCTCATAGTGAAAAATTTCTTCCTGAGATCTAATCTAAATCTGCCCTCTTCCAGTTTGAAGCCATTACCCCTCGTCCTATCACTACATGCCCTTGTAAAGAGTCCCTCTCCAGCTTTCTTGTAGGCCCTTTCAGATAATTGGAAGGCTGCAATAAGGTCTCCCCAGAGCCTTCTCTTCTCTAGGCTAAACAAGCCCAACTCCCTCAGCCTGTCCTCATAGCAGAGGGGCTCAGCCCTCTGACCATTTTTGTGGCCCTCCTCTGGACTCACTCCAAGAGGTCCATGTCCTCCTTATGTTGGGGACCCCAGCCCTGGGTGCAGTACTCCAGGTGGGGTCTCACGAGAGCGGAGTAGAGGGTGAGAATCACCTCCTTTGACCTGCTGGCCACGCTTCTTTTGATGCAGCCCAGGATGCAGTTGGCTTTCTGGGCTGTGAGTGCACATTGCCGGCTCATGTAGAGCTTCTCATCCACCAACACCCCAAGTCCTTCTCCTCAGGGCTGCTCTCAATCCATTCTTTGCCCAGCACTAATTAGCAAATACTTTTTCAAAACTCTGAGGAGAAATGAAGTTGAGTGGGATTAGGGTGATGGTCTCCAGTGTATGTCCCAAAAAAGGCAGATGGTGGTGTAAGACAGTGTCAAACATGGGAAAGGCAGGAGTGAAAGGATGAGTCTGACACACTCTAATTAATGTCACCTTTCCAATACAGTTTCTGCAGTGGAGATGGAAGGCAGGAAGAAGAATTACAAGAAATTGGGTTTTGTACATAATCCTATTTCAAAATACTTGATTGATATGAAAGTCGATGTTCTGAGCGTGGCATGGAGATGACAGCTGTAACTTGTCTAAAATGATGGAGTATCACAATACTTTCCTCTGTTGATCTTCCTCTGAGACTACAAGGGTTTGAGACGTTAATCGTATGTCTTTACTTTGGGATTGCTCCATCTTAGCACCTTGATTTCAAAGCTATGCACATCTCTGACCTTTATCTATCGAACTGTGGTCCATGGAGCAGGTGCGAGCATTTTCTGGATGTGTACAGGTCACACCGCCCCATCCTTGTGTTTGTACCTAAATACTCTTGAATGCAACACTTCAATGAATTTATATAGCTTTGCTTTAATCTTACTTTATTTGGATGCAATTGATTGTTGCTTAAATGCGAAGTTGTCACTTCAAATTTCTTTTTAGGTGGTCGCATGTGAAAGATTGGTGACTAAATTTCCTGACCTTTCCTCTTGTTTATGGACTTGAATGTACAAAATATGAAGAGCAAAAGGACTTAAAAAAATGAGTAAAATTGTAGTACGGGGCAGAAGGAGATGATTTTTTTTTTTTAAGGGAAAGCAGAGAAGCAACTAGTATTTTAGGTACCTTGCTAATGTGATCAAGGGGAGTTTTTTAAGATCCCATCTATTAAGATCTGGTGAGCAGTGCAAAAAATGTTCATACTCTTTGTTTCACTGTAATAGGAGAAATATCTTTTGATAGCAAGCAGTTTGCAAATCTTAGCATCCAGTAGTTAATCAGTTACGTATTACTTTTTGAAACACCAATTTCAGTAGAACCAAGTACTTGATGTATCTGTAAGGCTTTGTCCTTTTATGAGGGAATGGAATTTATGCTATCTACTCTCATTCCTCTTTTTTTGGTTGTGTTTATGGGATGTTTGTATGACTGTAACAAGGAAAGTGTAAGTAATTACAGGTAATATTTAGAAGAGGCATGCAGTTCTGTAATTACATTTCAAAATAAACACTTTAATTGAATTATGAATGTTATTTGAAGAGGGTAATGGCAAATCTCATGTATGGTTAACATAGATCCAAAACATTATGAAAATCCTTCTAGTATGATTTTCTGTTTTTAAAAAATAATTTTTGCTCTCTAGGATTTAAAAAATGTAAATCTAAAAATAATCCAGAGCATATGGTTTAGGGATTATGAGTCTCAAATTTACCTCGCAGAAACTTTTGTCTGGTTCTTTGGAGAATTGTCAAGGTTTTCTCCATCTTGATGAAAAACAGACCCAAACATAGATGTAGTGAGACACAGGAAGGGACCTAAGTGATAAATAGTGTTTGTGATGTTGGCTTTTAGGTGCTGCCTAAATTGGTGCTTTTTTTTCAGTCACTGGGCAGTTGCATGAAGACTAACTACACCATGTGCAGCAATGAAGACAATGTCCGTGCCTTTTTATATATTGGGAGAAACTTGTACTGCTTTACACTGAGGAGGGACAACAGTATTTGCGTTAGAGAATTGCAGTGGCGCGACAAAATATAAACTTCCTGATCCAGACACGTTATTTTCTTTTTTGAATTGAAATGCTGGCTGAAATATGTTACACACTCTGCACTAATGTCTTTTCAGCCGTATGGTTGCCACCTTTGAAATACCAAAAAACCCCCAAACTAGCCACATCAGACAAATGGCTGTTGTGCATGCACAGATTAATCTGCACATGTATAGCAGCGCTGACAACACCCAGCGCGTCCATACTAAAACTTGCTGGGCAAGTTGGAAACCACTGAAACAGCAACTATGCTTAGCAAAGAGAGGTGTTACTGATTTGCTCATGCTTCTTTCTTGAATTACTCAAAAAAATTTTGGTAGATATGTTTTCATTATCAACCTACCGACTTACCTAGTGATTCCACTGACAAACATGTAGCTATGGCTCTTGAATGGGAATTAAAGTTTCATCGTCTTTCACTGTGTCTATATTGAGATGGTACCTTAGGATCCCAAGTGAGGTGAGGCCATGTAGCGTTGGCCCTGCTTAGACAATAACCTCCGAATTAAGGTCGCCAGAGCAGAATCTGCCCTGGTTTTCCCTCCACTAGCAGGAATCTTCTTTGGCTTTTCATTACAGCTAGTTCCGACCTGGTCCAGGTCTTATTTTACACAGTGCATGCTAATAATGTAATGGACATGGATTCAGTTTTGACTCCGCAAGAGTAACTGTAACTCAGCAGGATGAGGGCAGCACACCCAAGGTGCATTAGGTTGTGGTCGCAGCACACCAACACAGCAGCTACTTGTTTTTAGTTTGCTTTTTAGTATTGCAAAATACTTACAAATAGCCTCTGATCTGAGATGTTTCACTCATGCAAGGGACCTAAACCCAAAGAACATTTTATAGAAGGCTTGCTTATTTATATGTCCTCATCAAATTATATGTTTTAATACTTTAATCAGGAGCATTCTCAGGAGGTGGTTTTACCTCTAAATTTGGTCTCCTGTCCTCTCCAGAATGGTCACTCTTCTCTCCCCTACTTTGCTGAGTAGTCACTTGTGAGGAAAGTTGACCTTCTGAGAGACTTCCAAGGGAAGGCACATTTGGAGTAGGGTAGTTGTGTGCCTTTGCTGTTGTGATCTACTCCTGTGGCAACAGCTGATGACAGGACAGTTCTTCAACTTAGGCGCCTTGCCTGGGCCACCAAAAATATACCTGGCCTGTATGCATCTTGGTGATTTATAAGATGTTAAGCAAATACTGATTGCACACAGGCACATCGCCTGTTTTTTGTCTCTGTTGTCTATCTGACATGGTTTGGTGCTGGGAAGTCTGCCTTGCTGGTGAGGGGGTACCTTCAGGAAGTCAGAGGGATTGCTTTCCTTGTTAGTCTTTCCACATGTAAAACTTTTGGTTAATACGTGTATGCGTCAATGGCAATGGTAATAGAAAATAAATCCCTCTTTTATGTAAATGCTGAGCAGCATTCCAGTATGAAATGTTAACATTATGACAGTATAAGAATTAATAATGGAAGCATCTAGTTGAAATGGTGCTTCTAGACAGGTGCTTTGGCTTCCAACGGTATTTCTCACAGCCCTACTGCAGTATGCTGGAGTGCAGCAGCTTCACTGATGCTGAGATGGCAGTGGGTCATGGTTTCTCTTTTTAGCTAATGAAACTGCAGAATTACAAGTGCTTATCATAACTCTTCTATTCAGTCTCAGATTTTGCTGAACTTCACCTGTTGCCGTTGGCCTTCAAAGGTTTTTTTTTGGAACTGAGTTTTAGGAAACATCTGTAGCTGTAGTTGGAAAGTAAAATGAGAAAAATCTCCAACACTTTTCTAGTGTTTAAAATAACTATATTTTTCTATAAAGCTTCCTTTGATTCAAGTTTACTGTGTTTTGTTTGTGGTTTTTTTAGTATAGATTATTGTAGAAACAGAAAACTATGAACTGCTTCCATGCAATATGTGCTGTGAAACTGAGAAGCAGATCTTCTGCAAAATCTTGTATTTAGGTGAACAGAACCTGTAGGCCACCGAGTGCTATACAGTGTGTGTCTCTACTGCTGTACAGACATGCAGTAGTAAAAATACATACTTCTTCTGAAGGGTTCAAGTAAATAAAACTGACACAGGGTAGGAAAGGAAGAGGAGGCACAGAATAACCTTGTGTTTAACAGTTTGGGACAAAGTTGGGTATCTGAGCTCCAGTTTTGATTCTCAGACTTATCCATATTCACTGGATTATGTAGCCCCTCTGTGTTAATGGCATGTACTAGCACAAAAGAATTTCCTCCATTTCAGATAGCAGAGTTCAGCCTCGTTTGTATCTCTCTCAGTAAGAAAGTCAACAATTTTCCTGGTATCTTCCCGTATTTGTGCTGCACATGCTCTGTCCATCTCTTGCATGACCTCTGCAACCCAGTACAGACTTCTATATTGTGTCAAAGGGAATTTAGTTTTGCTGAACTTTGGGTAGAGGAGGATCTGTCTTCCTGCTAAAAATGTCTTGTTATTTGCATCTTGTGCCAGCAGTATTCTGGAAATTACCCACCCCTCCCCCCTGGATGGGGACCTCAACAGGCTGGAGAAATCAAAAGGAACCTCATGAAGGTCAACAAGAAGTGCAGAGTCCTGCACCTCAGAAAGTACAATCCCAAGCATCAATATATGCTTGGGGCAAACCAACTGGAAAACAGCTTGGCAGAAAAGGCCCTAGGGCCCTAGGGCCTAGGGTGGGTGCTATGTTGAACATGAGCCAGCAATGTGCTCTTGCTGAAAGGAAGGCTAACGGTGTTCTGGGCTGTATTAGGAGGAGCGTTGCCAGCAGCTGATCCTTCCTCTCTAGTCAGCACTAGTGAGGCCACACCTGGAGTACTGTGTCCATCTCTGGGCTCCTCAGTACAAGAGAGACATGGACATACTGGAGAGAGTTCAATGAGGGGCCACAAGGATGATTAAGGGACTGGAGCATCTCTCCTGTGAGGAAAGGCTGAGAGCTGAGACTGTTCAGCCTGTAGAAGGCTCAAGAAGGATCTAATCAATGTACAAAGAGGATGGAGCCAGGCTCTTTTCAGTGGTGCCCCGTGACAGGACAAGAGGCCATGGGCACAAACTGTAACACAGGAGGCTCCCTCTGAACATCAAGGAACACTTTTTTACAGTGAAGATGACTGAGCACTGACACAGGTTGCCCGGAGAGGCTGTGGAGTCTCCCATGTTGGAGATATTCAAAAGCCATCTGGACGTAGTCCTGGGCAACTGCATCTAGGTGGCCCTGCTTGAACAGGGTGATAGGACCAGATGACCTCCAGAGGTCCCTTCCAACCTCAACCATTCTGTGAAAGGTGGTATGGAAAAGTATCAGGTACCTAGCTTGTGCCTGCTTAGTTTTTAGTAATAGTCAGCTGTGGAGAGTCATAGAGAGTCCATTCCCTTTAGGAATCTTTGGGATACATGACTGAATCATATGCAGTTGCAATCACCTTAACTTTGTTGGAGTACTGAGATCAACCCAGAGGAGCTTCCTGGTATTTAGCAATGACACAGGACTTCCCAGCTCTGTCACTTCCCCTAAACAAGACTCCCAAGTCTAGCAGAAGTCTTGAAATAGTGCCTGCTCCACCTCTGACTTCCCTTCTCCCTCCTATTCACGCTTCCACGCAAAAAAAGCTGGTGATGCACAGTGGAAATAAAAGGTAAGAGGTGAAATCAAAGGGAAGACAAAAACCTCAGTTTTCCTGGGTGATCTGAGGCATTTAAAGTTATCACAAAAATAAGGTTCTATATCATGCTAATTTTGCATCATGTGAGTTTTTGCTCCCCCATTTTTTTTTCTTTCCAAATATTTACATATACCAAAGAATGCATTATGAATGTAATGATTAAGGTACTAGATCTAACTTTGGTCTCAGTCATTTTGTTGTAAATCTGGGGGTAATACCAATCTATCTCAGGTATAGTGTATATTTCTGAAGTGGTGCTTTTTTTTCTGGTATATTGTTGTCTCATGCAGTATTACTGTCAGATCCTACAGAAAGACTGAAAGTCAGGCACTTCATTAAGAGCTATAGTTGACTTTGCTAATGCTGTATTTGAGAACACTTTTTCATTACTTTTAGTTCTTTCCATCAGACTCCTGGAAAAAGTCCTGCTGCTTCCAACTTTTATTTCAGTTATTGTAACATTAGCAGGGCATCGATATGTAGGGTTTTTTCAGCTTTTGGAAAAGGGTTGAAATGTGACTCTATTAAACCTGAATCTGAAGACAGACTTGGTTTCATATTGTTTTCTCTTAATAGCTTTCCAAGCAGCCGCTAAGTGAAACTGCTGCATATTGAGCCTGGTGTAACATGAGGCTCATTGGGTAAAATAACATTAGTCTGTGCTACTTAAACACACTCTGGAAGGCTTAAGGAGGAGAGGAAGGAAAATATTTGAAGAGATCAACTGGATGTGGTCGAATACAAGTAATGTCACCTGAGAAGGATTAGAATTTGCCAAAGCTTGACCTGAACGAAGACCTCCATTTAGGGCTTGTGTTCCTACCAGATCAGCTGTGGTAGTTTTTCCATGCACAGTTTTCTACCAGCAGTCATATAGTGAAAGAGTCCAGTGATTTACTTGGCTTCTGTGTGTCAGCTGCAGTAGAGGGTTTTTTTTTAAAAAAATAAAAAAAATCCCAGTTTAACATTCCTTCTCCTTATTAGCTGCAGCTGGCTTTTTCTAATTATGAAAGTCTTAACATTTTTTTCATCTACATTCTGTTGCTTTTATCCCTGCTGGGAGCTCAGTGTACGCACTGTAGCTGATAAACAGCTACACGTGTAGTTCATATCCTTAGATGTGGACAGCTTCAAAAAAATGCCTGCATTGACACTTCAAAATCCAGGGGAAGACCCAGAGGAGTGGTTAGTAGCAATGGTACGTCATCCACCATGGTCTTTGTTTTCTCATTACGTGGGGTTGGCAAACCCAGTGGCCTCATATTCCTAATAACATGCCTACTGTGATGGTGTCTTTGCAAATCAGTTATTCTTCTGTTTTGTGATTGTGTTTTGGAGTGCTCAGGACACTTTCCTGTGCACCTCTCTGAAGTGACAAGTGTCTCTTACAGGTGTAGAAATTGAGTCCTGAGGTTATAAAGGCCTGAGTTCCTCCATAAGGTGAAAGAGAACAAGGATTTGGGATGCTTAACACCTCTGAAAAAACAAGTCACGAGTGATTTTTTTTTTTTTCTCAACCCTGCTACGGTATTGGCACAGGGGTGGAAGAAAACAAAATGATTGTGCCCACATCATGCCACTAGGTGGATGTTCACCCCAGCAGACTGCTATAGCCATTACTGCTAAATCTGAGATTTGACCATTGCAGGGTAAAGTAGGAAATACTTTTATATGGAAATTAAAAAAAAAAAAACCAGCTTATTAAGATTAAAGTTTTTTCAGAGGAACTACTTTATCTCATGCTTCTATGTTTAGACTTGAGTATCACAGACTGGGAAAACAATGTGGAGATGAATTTGCTGTTACCAACAAGAGGTTTCTTATACCTTTCTCTAAAGCATTACTGACTGCTCCTGGAGTGAGCAATGCTCTTGCTCGGTGTATCAATTTCCATGTAAAATTTTCGTTACAAAGTCACTGTTTCTACAGAAAATGGTAATTGATTCTAGGTTTTTGTGAGGTTCAGCATAGCATGTGCCTTTCTGGGCTTGATCTTTCGTCTTAAAAACAGCTCAAGTCACAGTTAAGCCTGGCGGATATGTAATCAGAAAAAGCCCACAGTGAAATGCAGCGCTGTGGAGGAACAGCATGTCTCTCAAGAGACTTGTATTGAAATGATTTAATGTCAGAACTATTTAGTGTTATCCTTCTTTTGCATTTACACCTCACACTAATAACTTATGAAATTGTGACTAAGCATTAACCAATTTGTTTGGCCATATAGTTGACTTCTTTTTCATCACTGCTTGTTACTGTGTTAATTTGTTCCTTGGGTATTTTGTCATTCATGCTTAGTTTGTAACAGAAACACTATCTCCTCTCTCCTTGTAGTAACCATGTAGAGACCCCATGATATTCTACTGTATGGAATAATTTCTCTTTTGTTTACATATGTTTAGCCAAGGAGAAATCTGATTAGCTGAATGCTCTTCATAGTATTCAAGTACATCCTAGAGCTTTGCATTTGCTGTTTGATGTTCCATTTTACAGCTTTACTTAAATGCTCTGCAGGGATTGTGGTTTAGTGGTGAGAGGATGAAATTTGAATCCAAGGTGCTTGGTTCTCTTACCAAGAGAGCTGGTCAGTATGTTTAAACCCAGATTCTTCTACCCCACCACTCCCGTAATGGAATTTTGCATGTGTGTCTGCAAATAAGTTTTTCTTTCCTCTCTTTTTTTCTTAAATAATTGTTGAGCACTCGCAGCTTAAGCAGGCACTGCAAGTCTTTCTTTCATTTCTGTGCCTCAGTTCCTCTGCTGCAGAGGGTAGTGTTTTATCACAGTGCAATTTAAATTATATCAGTGTTATGCATGGCTAAGAGGTCCTAGAGTGTTAATCTCTAGGCATGTATATGGTTATTATGAAGGATAATAACCACATAAATAAGTTTCCTGCCTCCAAGTTTATTGATTGGGCACACACCTGCATGTAGAACATTGCAACCATGGCAATGATCTAAGAGATTTAGAAAGTGCTGGCTCTATCTGATGTGGAGTCTTCTGCATCCTCGTGTCTGTCAGAGGTGAGATAGCAAAACCTGGGTGACTCTGCATCACTGCTCTGTAGTGTGCAGAAATGACTACCTTTTTTTATTACAAGATATGTGTCTGAGAAAGTATTTAAATGGGGTTTTATGCTGACATATTTTATTAATTTTCAGATACAAAGGATGGAGCTCTTCATATGCAAGTAGGTATTTGCAGTAGGCTGACTTAATTGCTGTAAGAACAATTTATATATTAATAAAAACCAAATTATGTTTTATTTCATACCAAAATAAGATAATTATATTATCAGATTTTGAAAATGACAAGGGGCTTGAGGCACATCAGACTTGGGCTGTGATATTAAGGTGTTTCAACGAGACCTGTATTTAGAGATACTTAGCTGAACACCTTACTGGCTTTAACTTACCTGAAAATGGAAACATAGCTTTACAAATTTAAGAAAGTCTCAAAATTAAGAAATGTATATTTCTTATATTAAGCATATAACAAAAAGTATATAGTGTAGTTGTCTTTACCTCCTCAGAGCTGCCAGTATCTCTCCTTTAATTCTAGTCTGTTATTATTCACATTACAAACCTAATCTATGTAATGCGAGCCAACTAGCTTTTAGTTTTTTATAAACAAAAACATATGACTTGTCTGTTTTTTAAGACTGTATTTGCATTCCCACAGAATAACAAAACCCCAGTAGCCCCTTGCCAAATACTGATTTTAATTTCTGCTTGAAATGTGCTGAATGCTAAGCACCCAGAGTGCACAGGTAATTTTAATACAATTCTTTTTTTTAATCTTCTTTATGAGGGAATTCTGATTTAGATTAAAAAAAGCCCTCTAGCCGTGAAGTGTCATTCTTTCAGGGTGAAACCCAGCCTGCTGTGATCTAAGTGGATCTGAAATACAGAAGCTACTTCATTTAATTCCATTTTTAATGGTATTCCGGCAAGATGAGGAGATAAAGCTATACATATCTGAACAGCACATACGCTCCGTCTGTTCTAGCTCAAGATTTCTAAGTCTGGTCTGTCACCATTGTTTGATGTCTCAAACTCTGATGCCTTGGGTTGACAACAGAGAGGATGGCAGAAGATTTGGTAGTTGTTTTGAATATGCTAAGTACATGCAGGATGTAAAGCACAGTGCTGTTGGATTGCATTAAAGTGATGTCCTGCAGCAAAGTGTATATTTGTGTAGTGTGGAAACAGTGAGAGTTTGAGTTGTCTTGTCCATATATCTTTCTGTAACTCAGATACATTCATATGTGATAATATACGCATATTTCCAGAGTTATAGTTTTCCAATCTGGTGTTTCTCCACTATGTTCAAAGACACCTATTCTGCTCTTCTAACTTCCCCATTTCCAATTAGATTGCTTCGCTGCTCCTCCTCTCAGTCATGTGCAGCTTTGGCATAATTTTTAGCATTTATTCTTCCTTCACGTTTTTTCCAGTGTCTATAAGCTCTTTTGTCTTTCCTGCAAATCCTTCATGTTCTCTCTGAGCTTATTGCTGAAACTTCCGTATTTATTGGAAGTATCACCTTCTTCCTGTCCCCCAACCTCCAAAAAATCTATCTTTATTGAAAATGGTTTTATTGGTTCATTTTTGTTTTGGAAGAAAACTTTGTAGGAAGTTTTGAAGTCTTTTAAAGTTTAGTAATTTGACTTTTTTAGAGAGTTCTATGAATTACAGTTTTGCAATGATTATATTCAGTTTTCCTAAAGATTTGGAACAGGATGACTGCAATGATAAGGCGGTGTCTCAGGATACAGAAGATCTATTTTCGCTTCCTGATGCTCAGCCTGTGTGACCTTGGTGAAGTTGTTCAGTCCACCTCCTGTCTTCACCTTTCTTCATGTGGAAAACGGGACTACACGTTTGCTCCTGGTATAGACTTGTAACGGCGCTACAATGGTGAAGATTCCACATGTCTCAGAAGAAAGAAATTCAATTCTGTTATCTAGTTCTCTGTTTCTGTTTGCATTCTGCTACATACCTTTTTTTGTTCTGATGTTTATAACTTGGAAGACCTGTTCCTTAGCATTCAGTATTTTCTGCTGTTAGTGCTGTTAGTGCATGCTCTTTGGAAGCTTTCTCCATGAACAGCAACATGATGGTCAAAACCTTCTGCTTGGACTTTAGAGCAGTGTACTTCTATTCATTTAAACTACTCTGTAAGTTCTTTAGGGCAAAGATATAGGGAGAATTCTGGCCCTGTGAAATGAACGGCTCATCTTCTGTTGCCTTGAGTGGAATGAGAGTATCACCATTGGTTCACAAGCGCCAGGTGAAATGCTGTGACAGTTGGATATGTTTGTGAACACACTTATCCAGTGATTTTCCTGGGTTCTGGTAGGACTGTGTGCCTTTGATTAGTTGCCCAGTGCTTTCCATGTCTTATGTAGACTATAATGAAGCCTTAGGTACCTTAGAAGGAGCTGAGGTGAGCTGGAAAACAGGCTGTTTCCAGTACAGAATCATGTGTGTTACTAATGCCCAATAAAAATAAGAGAATAGGATTTCCTTCAGGTTTCTGAATTTTATTTACTCAGCATAGTCTTAGCATGTAAAATATTATGGGCATGAATGAGATTAAGTAACGTACACTCCTGTTAGCATTGTTTCAGACTTGGCAATAAACAAACTGTGCCCTTTCCAGCCTCTCAGTAGATAAATGCTTCATATTTTATTAGAACAATTTGGCTCCTGACATGAACTGTAGGCCCATTAATCCTGTAATATAGTGAATAAGATTGGAAAAATACAGGATGTAAATATGTTCCTCATTATGCACTTTAATACCAACCAGATATATAGTGTGCATTCTAGAACATGGTAGTCGGAGTGTACTAAGCAACTAGCAAATTGTTGACAAGGCTCATCTGCTATTGGTTTATTTTGGGGTTAAGAGCAAAAAGCCTTAAGAAATTTCAACTGTTTGACATTATACGTTGATGCCTATCACATCTTGCTGGACATAGCTTAAATAGATAGGGCCAGTGGCTTTATTACCTTCATCTCAGTATTCTTCATTGAATCCAGAAACAGGACAACTTAAAGAATATGTGAGGAGTTCTTCAATAAGCCTTACAGAAGAAAGACTCCTCAATCGTGAGAATGGTTACATTTTTACATTGGGGGGGGAATAATAATAATAGTAGTAATACTACTACTACTACTAATTTCTAGTCAATGAAGCAGTAAATCCAAGCTCTTCTATTTTACCATGATCTTTTAATTTGGGACCGGTTTTCCGTCCCAAATTTAATCTGAGAGTTACTCAGATCACTTAAGAAGTAGGAAAGAATAAATTCCTATTGATATCATAGCATGTGCTACAAGAATCTTAGAAGTGATGATCATAATGGTCTCAATAGCCATGTGTTCAGTAAGTTAGTTGGTGTTACTCAGTGGGGAAAATGGACGTCCAAACACTGGGCTCCAAACTGGAAAGTATACTCTAGCAAATAGCCTGTATATCTCATCTATAGCTCATCCATGGGGAACATGCATGTGGAAAGGAAGCTTGAAGGCCTTTGAATACAGTTTTAATACAGTTTTAATTTTCCCATGCAATATACTAATCTTGGATTATCAAGCTGCTAGACTTCTGCTTGAAATTTGTAAAAGTCAGAATATTGATCAAGGGCCTTCATTATACGTGACATTTCATAAGATTTTCAAGTCTGTAATTCCAGAAATGGATCCAGTGTGTACTGCAGAGTTTCATATTGTTTATATTGAAAGCCATCATGCTTTTTTATGAAGTTTGCCTTTCTTCCCTGTGGATTTTGTCCTGAAGATATTTCAGTATGTTGGCATCCAAGTTAAGACTTTCAGTACCTTTGTGTAAGTGAAAGGACAGTCCCTTTATAAATGAAGGAGAAGATACTCTTTTGACACCACCTAATTAATGCTTACTTAAATACTCATTTAATAATGCTGCAAAATTCTGGTATTGCATTCGTGTGCTGCCTGTCGTGGTTTGGGCCAGACTGGCCCAATCAGGCAGATTGACAGATGCTCTCTCTCCTGCTCTGCTTTGAAGGAAGGCAGGAGAGAGAAAAAGAGAGACTTAAGAGTTTAGAAGGAACTAAACTACTTTAATGAAATATTAATAATAAAATAATTAAAAAAGAAAATAATGAAACATATACAAAACCGTACCAAGCTCCCAGGATCACAGTCACGTCACCGTCAGGCACTGGGGAAGTTCCAGACTGGACTCAGTGACTGACAGGAACTGGATTCTGCATCTGGAATCAGGATCAGGATCAGGATCAGGATCAGGATCAAAGGCAGACAAACAGACAGAGTCCTCCTCGGATGCTGGCCATTGAAGAAAAAGACGGCTGACCCTTTGATCCCTCAGCTTTTATACTGAGCATGAGGCAGATGGGATGGAATACCCTTGTTGATCAGTTTTGGATCACCTGTCCTGTCCGCTCCTCCCTGCAGGTGTGACCCCTCTACGCTTTTCTGCTTCCCACCCTCCAACGGGGCAAGTAGCAAAGTTGGCTGCCCTTGGTTGTTAGAGCAATAAGTATAAGCAAGAGCCTCTCTGCATCCCGTTCCTTGGCATCAGCCATAAACATGGGTCTTATCACTCTGAGAGTGATCAGTTTCCTGCACAACATGCTGTTAATTTCAGCAGTTAGAAGAGGCCTAGCTAAAAAGTAAAGTTACTGAACAAAATTGGTCTTGTTTTACCTCAAACCAGGACACTGCCATATTACTTCCTTCCTTTTCTTACAAGACAGCATAGCAGAAATTTCGGATCTTCAATAATGGCATTTGTAAGAACAAGTTGAGTACCACAGCACTGGCAACTGAGCAGTGAAAGATGCAGTGAAAGAGACCTTGTAGCCTTACTCTGTCCCTTTCTTAAGCCTCAGATCTTTCCTTTAGGATCGAGATCGCTATGCGTCCACAGCACAGAGATGCTAATATAGAAGAAAGAGCAAAGGAACCAGTGTATTTGGTCGAGAAAAACAAAGAAGTGTTTTCCATTGGTAGGGGAGGTTAGGCAGAGAAATAGGGGAAAAAAACCCCTTTTTCATGAAAAGCAGACAACTTTCATAGAAAGTATCATTTAGTAAAAAAGAAAAATAACTGCCAAACAAGACGTCAGTGTAGAAGCTTACAAGCAGCCTTAGGAAACAGTACTGAATTCATTGGTATGGGATTTTGGGGTGCAGGTTTTATTCGGTCTGACAAAGTGCGTTGTGATCTCTTTGGAATAAGACTTCATGGAAATACACTAACAGCCTGCACACAGATTCAGAAAACATTCCTGTATTTGAAGTGGTTTAGCAAAATTCATTTATCCATTAAATCAAGAATTGTGTTTAGGCTGCAGGACCTGATGGCCCACATAATGTGCACCGGGCTCCTAGCAGTCATATGTAAACTCTCTAATCACTCTCAGCTGTGTTATAACAAATAATTGGAAACTTAATATCTACCAGCAGTGGTACCTGTATCTGTAACAGTAGTAGACATTCCTCTTACAGTTCCTTAAAAAAAGATGAGATCCCTCAGAAAAAGTTGTATAGTTTTCTTTTTTTTTTTCTTTTTTTTACTGCTAGTTTTAAAAGCTGCAGTTACAGCTTGGCTGCCTGTTGTCCATGTTGCATTGTTTTCTTTGAACAAAAGCCAGTCCTTTTTTGGCAAGTACTTTGCCATTTGAACAACTGTCAGAAGGGAGATGCATTTCTGTGTTGATCCAATGATGATTTTAACAGGTCACTGATGCAGTGGAGGATGCTCCAGAAACATTCCTGGATACAGAGGTCCTAGCTATGAACCGTGCACTGTGAATCCCAAGGTGGTGTACAGTGGGCAACTGTGTCTTGTCCACTGTGTTGGCTTTCATATTGGTTAAAAGACCGTTAAAGCCTTTTGCAGTAGCATTTGGTATTACTCCTTGCGCACTTTGTTTGCGTAGGGTGCAAAAGCAATGAAAAAAATTGCATGCTATGTTCTGTAGAAAGATTGTTTCTGTTTTTGTAATCTTACCCGATCTATTGGAATTTTCCAGTTATTGAACTGAGGAACCCAAGTCTGCTCAAGTGTATTACAAGAGCTGGGAGAGTACCCTGAAGGTAGAGTTGTGGTGATAGATAATGTAGCTGTGCAGTACTCTTAAAAACATAAAGGACATAGTTATGTGAAAAATTGTGAATAGCTGAAGCAAAGTTGTAATGAGATCTCTAGAAAACTATGATTATGTACTCTTTCATTTTAACTCAACTATGAAATAAGAAATCTTTTTTTTTTCCTTCAACGGCAGTGTCTGAGCAGATGCAGATGTAACAGTGTTCTATAGTTAGCCCAATAATTAGCTGATGATTGCTCAGCAAAGAAGCCAACAAATGAAGAATATAGAGTACAGTGACTCATCTGAGAACATTTGCTGTGTGTTATATTTGATTGTTAATTCTTGGTTATGTGATTGCTGTATGAAGTATTCAAGGTTTTGTAACTACAGAAGGTACATAAAGTGTACGAGCTGGTTTTCAAAGGCAAGTCTTTTCTTGGGTTCATGTGGAAATGATCTTTCTCTTTCCCATTCAGAATAAAGACAATGAGGCCAAAATAGGAAGGAAAAAGCTGCAATAGTGTCACTGTAAAGTTGCTCAATCAAGCATTTAACTGGGAACCTTACATTCACCTGTCTAGCTTCAGCTTTGGTTGTAATATTTAACAGGTGCTCATAAGTATTAAGTGCCAACATCTTCCAGGACATGATCACCTCCTCCTGGTCTCCTCCTGAGCTGAACCAAGCTGGTGATGGGGTCAGTGAGGCACAAGTCTGCTCAACAAAGAGCCTTGCACTTCCTCATCTTCGTGGCCTTGTAACACTTCACAGGCTGAAGTCTGGCACGTGAGAACAGTCTGAAATGGACGGTCCTTTCTTCCCTCCCATTTTCTTCAGTGTATCCACTTCTAATGGTCAGCAGATGTGAGATACTGTATTTGTGGACTCTCAGTTTCCCTTAGAACTCATGGCAAAAGCTCACACTTTTTGGTACTAGATGTTATGATGTTAAATTGAATGTGGTGGTCATACAGACTTGAAAATTTGAACTTTTCAAGTAAGAGAAGGGAGTTAGTTCCTTTACTCCCATTTGTGGCTTTGAAAATCTTCCGTTTTAACTACTTGAGAAGTTTACTAAACCTGATGGTTTTTTTCATTTTAACTGCATTTCCCAGTGATAAAGGGACAAGTAAAGATAAATGAGCTTTCCCAGGTTGCTTTCTTTTAGTTAGTCTCTGCTGTGAAGTTTTTGTCTGACAATCTGTATATGCATAAGTACATGTGCAAATGCGATGCAGCTATACTTTTCTAGATATCTCTTAAGCTTTACTTCCTTGCTGTTTGTTATTTAGGCAGGATGCTTTGCAAGAATATAGTCACTTGAACCTTGAGCGTGTGCCCTGGTCCTTCCCTCTTGTGATCTTTTGTTGTGGCACTGATCTAAGTAAGGTGTATGCAAGGGGTTTTGTAGGTTCATAATGAACTCCACTGAATTCAGGAACCACATGTAAGACTGAGGCCGAACTACGTTGATGAGGAAGCCCGAAAGAGCATAAATAAAGAACGGAAGGTGGGAAAAGATGATGCTGGTGTAAGAGGGCAGAATGTGGCACCAAGAGGAAGGAATAGTGAAGAAGGTAGTTTTTATTATGGAAGGGAGATCAGCTGAGTTGATTAGATTCATGTGTGGGATTCTTTTTTTTAAATATTTGTTTATAGAATTAAATGTAAATTCCTTACTGGGGAATATTGTGGTTGAGTATGGTTATGCATGTGTGACAGGGGATAGCAATGTATACATTTAAAAATAATAAAAAAAAAAAAAGACAAGCCATTCAAAATATCAGGAGATTTACAGGAGAAGCACCTTTTCATTGACTTTAACAGCAGCTAAATTGGTGTGTCCCTGACTTAATTAGCGTCAAAGTTATTTGGCTCTCATCATAATTATCTTCTATTTGTTACAGTTAGCTGAAATACAGTTCTTGACATTGTTTCAGTTTTAGGTGCTGATGACAAAGTTTGTGCATCTTATAAATTGCATGCAATGTGTAGAACTCTTATTAATTGGTGGTGGAAGTTACAATCCATATTTTAAATAAGTAGCATAATACAGCCATTCAGAATTACACCACAAAAAAGAGAGGGGTTTAATGGACTCCATATGTCTGCTTTTAGAACTGGTTGAGTAAAACTTTGCTATACCACATAATGGTAAACCATCAGTGCTATAATGTCTTTGGGGTCTTTTAAGACCCTTCTTTATAGACACTCTTCTGACAAAGATTAATTCATTAGTGGATTCAAGCCAACAGTACTATGGTTTATATTGTTACAATAAGCAGGCATCAGTGTTGGTTGCATTGTCCCTTTAAATTCCTGAAAACTGAAATGCAATATCCCTGCTCTTGAGGAAAACCTAATTTTGAACAAGAAGCAGCTTTTCAAGTACATGACTTGCATTTTAAAACAATTGTTTCAATGCATACCTTAGTTTATGTTCTTTCAGAGTAAAGACTAAAAGAGTAGTCTTTAGGAAAACATGGATATAGGATGCAGTCTTCCTGCATCAGTGATGTTTTTTTATACAGAAATGCTAATAACTAGTTCTTAGAAGTTATTTCATGGCTAAACATTTCAATAACGCAGCTCTATTTATACTTTTTAAGAAACTAGTGCTTAGGTACTAATGGGTAGCTAGCCTAGGGCTACATCATATAAGTGGTCTGATTGCCTGCTCCTCCATCCTCCCCTCCCCCCAAAATAGTGCTTCACTTGGGAGTGTTTCGGAACCCGGTGACCCTACATGCATGCTGCCTGGCCTAGCCAATCCTTTCATAGGGAAAATCAGATCACTGGATTCTGTATCAACATTCCTGTGGGGGGAGCATATTAAAAAACATAGTGATCCCTCCTTCGCTTCCACCCCGTAGGCACAGGCTGGTGGGGAATGTCCATACCCACATCATGTCGGGGCACGTGCTGCTTCCCCACCCAGACCTAGCTGGGTCCGCTGCCGCGTGGACCGAAACTGCTGAGCAGCACCGAGACTTCTGCTAGAGGGGGGACAGAAACTATTGATGGACTCCCAGATGGGAATTCTGGACATTTGCATAGGTGTACCCTAATGAGACAAATAGGTTTTGGTAGAAAACAAAGGCTGTGGATCTATTAAAAGGGCCTAGGCAGGAATCTAATCTTCTAGATTTTCATTATATGTCTTATAATGACTTGTGTGGTTCAGAAAAGTGTGTGTAACTGTGTGTGTTTAAGTATGTGAGAACATATAGGGGAATTAACCCATACTGTTGAAGTTCTTACTAAATTCTGTCTCGGTGTCATAAATTGAAATTTTACAAAAAAGCATATAAAAATGGTCTTTTCCAGGCCTTTTTTTTGAAAAACTAATAAATTTCAACCTTTCTGTTACTTTCCTTCATTTTTTTTCATATTGAATTATTAATTCCTTGAACTGTTTAAATTTGCTTAAAAAAGTAGACTGACTTTGAAGGGATCTGTTTTGCCACCCTCTTTGAGGTCACCCCCTCAAAGTGATAGTCAGAACAGTTAGTTCTTCTGTTCAAAGCAACAGACCCACGTTCAGGTGCATCTCCCACTTCCACAGTCCGCGTGGATATTCACACTTTGTATCTGATATTTCTAGAAAGCAAGGGAGATAAAGCAAAAAAATTAGAAGTTCTCCATGGTCTGTAAAGTAGTTCATGCATTTCAAGGCTGTTGTACAGACTGACTGCAAACTTAGACAGACACCGCTATTTTTTCTTTTCAGATTATGTTTTTTTTCTTAAGAGGAAAAGAAAGAAATCCCATTGTTTGCTCTTTTATTTATCACAGGAATCCAGGACCCTGGGTATTTGGGATCCCACCCTCCCACATCTTAAGCGTTGGCAATACCACCTTTTGGGGGCTCTGCTCTTTGGCATCAGCCAAATGCCATTCTGAAATGGCAACTGGGACTAATTAATCTACCAGGGCTCGTCCACCCATGCATTTCACCAGAAACTGAGATTGCTGCTGGAAGGAAGGGAAGGATATAGCTGTCAGAGAAGGGAAGGAGAGCTCTCATCTCATGGCAGTTTAAGTCCTCATTTCTGTTTTCTTAAAAGGCTGATAATTAATTAATTTAGTTCCTCGTCAGCCCACATTTGATAAAGAGGTAGTTACTGTAGAAACAAACATCCGTTCGTTATTTCAGATGTTGAGATTTAATACATGCTCACAGTTACCTTCTGCACATATGTAATACATTCTAGCTTTTTATAAGGCTGTTGGTTACAAATCGCTTTGAAATAACTACCATGCCTTCCAGCTATAAAATCCCATAATAATTATTCATTATATCACCATCATTTTTATTATGCTAAAAGGGATTCCTCCACACCCCCTCCTGCAGCAGAGTAATGTTGTAGGAGGGATTTCATTTGCCCACATTAATTCAGGATTGTTCAACACTGCGATACAGCTCTATCATCTTTGTTTTAGGGGAAACCGAACAGAGTGAGACAGCCGCTCCGTGAAACTTCAGTAATTGGATTCATGTTTAAATAACGTGCGGGCAAAAAACCCCTTCAGTTTCCTAGCTTAATTCTTTTTATTATCTGCATGTAATCTGAGTAGGTTCTAACTAGACGTTCTAACTAGAATTAGGCTAGCTGGCTTTATAGCTATAATTTAAGCATAGTTATACATACCTCTGACAATTCCCACTTCCTGTTACATATTCAGAACACAAAAGACAAGGATGTTGAGACGGTAATTTGTTTCTGAAAATGAATTCTGATGCTTTTCCTTTTAACCCCTCTTTCCCCAAATTTTAAAAATATTTCTGGAGCTTAGGGACGTTTATTTGTGTGTATAGTGGGTTTTTTTTGTTGGGCTTTGTTTGTTTGTTTACATTTAAAACTGCCAGAATAAAGTCTTGTTTTAACTTAATTTCAATGTGGTGTATGCTGTTATAACATTCAACTGCTTAAACATATTTTAGGCTTTAAAATGCACTCATTTAAACTGCCTCAGTTCCAGAGCATCTGATTTAGATACTTGTGCATTCACTTCTTAAATAAAGTGAAAGCATATTGTGTCATACAAGATTTTTTTTTTTGCTTCATTATCTGATCCTTATGCATTTGAACTTGGGCTTCTGTGACAAAGACACAGTTGTTTGTCTGCTGATTGAATTTAACAAGAAGCTGGTGTTCTCCAAGTATGAGTGCCTCATTTCCTATAGCGTAACAGTGCAGTAATGCTAAATGCACATATGTACAAAAAAGCATTAAACCCCAGAAAATCCCCTTAAATCTCAAAGCTGGAAATTCAACCACTGAAAGGTAATTGTACGGAAATTTAAGCCAAAAGTAATTTTCTTATGTGGTTAAGGAGTTTTAAATGTAATAAATAAACTGTGATAAAAGGGATCTTTAGAGGCAAACTCAAGGAGATGGTATGAA
Source organism: Burhinus oedicnemus (assembly GCA_008921705.1). Taxonomy (NCBI): domain Eukaryota; kingdom Metazoa; phylum Chordata; class Aves; order Charadriiformes; family Burhinidae; genus Burhinus; species Burhinus oedicnemus. Next base: position 4,020,222 of record VFFE01008050.1, read on the forward strand.
TTCATGTGCGTTGAGGGATTATTTCCAGCCAAATGTAAAGCAAAAAGATATTTTCAAACCTCTTGTGAAATAATAGGCAAAATAACCCTCATTTTACTGCAGCTTCTCAATTCTTTCTGTTATATATTTATGTAAATGATGTATTTTTGGAGCTGCCGCCCAGTAAACAGATAGTACTGGCAAGCATCTGCCTGCCTGCAGCGCAAGTTAGCACCCTTGCATTACGGAGGTGGTTACAGCAAACAGAGCTCAAGAATGCCATAGGTTCAAGTTTAGAGAGGGACCCGTTTCACTTAGTGTTAGGCACCTGAATGTCAGATTCAGTCTGACCTAGCCATCAGCCAGTGAAATGAAATCGGCATCTCAGCAGGGACGTTCAGCCCACTTAGATTTAGTTTCTTCTGTAGTCAGTGGAAGAGGGCGAGCATCTCCAGAGGGCAATTTATCTTATCCCAAGGGGCTGACCTAAGAGTGAATCCTTAAGGTTCTGGCTGGTGAAGTTAGGTGAGGTGAATTCCATCCTTAGCTTGCTGAATATTGTAGCTTCTTACTAGGGCATACTTGTTTATGATTTGAGAATTATCCAGGATGTCTGTGGTGGAAATTAAATCATGTTTGTTACGAACTTTACTAAAGCAGAGCATTTGTTTTAACGTAGTTGAGCCAAACAACATTTTGAGTCGTGAATTTGTGAAAAGAAATACTGTCGTCAAGACTCAGAATCCCCCGAGATGGGCTGTGGTCTGGGAAGTTCTGATAGAGCCTGAAGACCGAAATTTCAGTGAATTTTTTTGAAACAATATTCCATTATAGAATGATAGCAGAAGGGACTATGGTAGAAAAACACTTTTAAGATGGAACTTAAAAGGATTATGACAAGTATTTTACATTGTACAACGTGCTCAGGTTTTTTCCCATTCTTTATTCCTGTATTTCAAAACCCTGACTTCACAGAAGTAGACTGGAGTCAATATATCCTCCAAATCTTTGTGTGTGCAAAGCTAACACAGTTCCTATGGATGACACCCCTATTGTCACAACTGTCAATGAGTTAATGGAGATACCAAATAAAGAAATCTGCTTGTCGCCAATTCTGTTAAAGCAGCTTAAAAGCTGAAATTTTTTCAGCAGTAGAGTTCGTGGAGAGTCTTGCCACGGTAGGTTGAATTTCAGGATTGCCTAGAAAGCACGTGAGGATGTTCTGCCAAGCTCCTAATCTTGGTATGTTCACTTGCACAGAAGTATTAACCTCTCCGTAGTATTCCATATACATAAATAGGTTATTGTTTTAGTCTGGTTCCTGTCTGGCTTTGCATAGTTACCATCCCGGGCTGGTTTTTGGTGAGGGGGGTGGAGCCGTGGTTTGGCTTTTAAATTGTTTTGCTTTTTGGCACTGGTGCTTGACTGGCTTCTGCCTTCTGTTTAATTCCTAAATATTTTTTTTCTTTGCATTGTAGTTACTGATCTTTAATACTTATATTTGTAGTGATATGTTTGTTCTAGAGTTTCCACAGTGTGCTGTAATTTTTCTTTGTCTCGTCACATATGTTCACTTACTGACTTGGAGAGCAAAGAGGAAAAAGAAAAAAAAATAAAAAGGGAAAAGTATATGTATTTTTTTTCCAACATTTGTAGTCAACACAAAATACACTGTGGAAAACACAGTTGTTTCAACAGCCTCTCAAAGCTGAGACCTGGGTAAAGTTTATAGTTTCAGTGGGACTCAAGGGAACACGCATTTTCTGCCAACTCCAAAAGGACTTGAAAATGTGTTGAAATCTTATATGTATTGTATTTGTTTTGTCTGTGTAGGCAAGTGCTTCTGTGTGGCCCCTGCTTTTCTTGATATTCTCTACAGCTGACCTTGTAGGTGGGTTTTATGTCTCCGGTGTCGATCAAAGGGAGTTTGTAAAGTGCTTTTTAAAAGTGTTTTAAGAGTTGGTCTGACTCATGTTTCATGGGTTCGAAGGATTTATTGAAAATATGTTCAGCAAATTTTTTTTTCTCCTATGAGGAATTTGAATTCAGTTTCTTGAGTGTTTAGATCCTCCCCCCCCCCCAACATAGGGTTTTCCTAAGGTATTTATGTCTCATTTAAATAGAAAACAGAAAATTCCCATTTTATTCTCTGATGCCTTTTAACCGAGTGTGTGATTTTTCTCCTGGTAAAGTTACTGGCCACGTGCAGGTGAAAATACTTGCCTTGTATGCACCTGTATGTTAAGGTAGGCTTTTTAGAGTGGTACATATGGTCTTGCAACTTCTAGCACATCACTAGATTCATTATTTCATTTGTGCTTGTCCTTTCTTGTTGCTATGAGTCTTCTTATTCCAGTTCCACAGACACCTATTACTGTTAGAGCAGACTCAGGGTAGCTGGGGAAGGGTTAGGGTGTTCTGCGGTGCCGCTGCAGCTGGCAAGGAGAGAACAGGTAGGTGCTATTTGATGTCAAGTGAAAGCCTAGCACTTGGTCTCTGGGACACGGCTTCAATGATTAATTGATTTATTGTCCCAGGCGTGCTTGTTTGGTACCATATAGTGTCTAGACTCCCCTATCATTTCACTTTGAAAGTTACTTTCCATACTCAATGTTTCCAAACAAATTCACATTTGTACAGTTGTAACTGATTTTAAATATCTAGTCAAACGAGGCTGGTTTCAAGACTGTTCAAAGTAAGGAGCAGCAATATACTTTCCATTTATGGCTATGGTACAACTGTTTCCGTGGAATTGCTTAGTGAGTTGGATTAAGCTGGTAACAGATTCCTATCACTCCAAGCGGAGCTGAGCAGAATTCAGCCTCGTCTCTCCATGATGGTGTCTTCTTCAGAAAGGTTCTGTTCTTAGTCTGTGTCCACGTGAAAATGCTGTGCACAACAGGTATGTCAAGATGGGAGATCTCACAAGGACATACTTGAAACTGCACCACATTTGTAAGCAGATGTTATTTTGTGGTTTGTAAAGATTAACTTTATTTTTTTTCCTCAGCTGTATGCCAGAATCTTACATTTGTGCACTTTCTGGATATGGTCAAAGCTGATGTATCAGTTTAGCAAAACCCAGTCTGTTCTCTCCTATAGTTGTGCCTAGTGTTGCCAAAGACACTTAGATACGTTTGGATGAGCTTTTTCACTTTTGGATGCATTTTTATTTGTTTGTTTTGACACATGATATTTTGAGTTCACATGTGTCTGCAAAAGCAGCAGCCAGAAGGAGATGAGACTAATCCTTAGTGTAAACAGATCAAGGACTAAACTGTTACAGTATTGTTTTTAGAATCTCTAAACTGTTTTACTAAAGTCATACATTTAACTGCCTCCCTATTTTAATAAATGCTTTTTTATTTAATCATCATCTTTATTTGAGAGAGGGGAAATTTGAAAAAGAAGTGATTTGGGGGATTACAGTAGGAGTTGATGTCAGTCTGGGCTGATCTCTGCCTTTTTTTTCTTCCCTTGAGACTTCCTGAGTCATGGTCTCTTTTTTTCTGATGGCAAGTGGTGGAGCTGTTCAGCTACAGAGGTGAAGTGTGTACGTGTGTTCAACGTTATTTGAAATTCTGCTTCCAGTCTAAAAGAAGCTTAGGGCTCTAAGAGTAAGAGTGGAAGAGCCACCCTTATCCCAGCAGTGCTGGGTAGCTTTGCTTTCTTGGTGTTGCTTTCTGAAATTTATATTAATTCCTGTTTCTAAGGACAGGTACTTTTCCTCAAACTCTCTTGTATTACAGTGTCAAATTGTTCCTACCAGCAGGTGGAGAGCGATTAAAAAGGGCAAATTGACTAGATGATTACTCCTCTTTCTGAAAGGTGACGTTTTCAGAGGTTTTCAGAACATCTAACTTCATTTTTCCTGTTCTAAATCCCACTTCAGAATATCCCACTGATTTCTGTTGGCTGGACAGCGTATGCAGAAAAGGGCATTTGGAGGGAGATTTCCTGAGCTGCAGGAACCCTTAAGGAAAAGCTGATGAATGGGCAGAGATGTTACAGTTGCCCAGCAGGACTCCAGTAACACTTTGTGTGCCTGGAAGAGCATGGTGATTCCCTGCTTTTCCAGCTGAGTGCCACCACAGGAATCTTCTCCACGGGGATGAAAACCCTCCAAGACTTCTCCAAGCCCTGCTAAGTGTGGTCTATCCCTTCATGTACATCAAACTGACAATTCCTACTGCTAAGTGAGAGGAAAGGTTTGGGATTAGCACATTTGCAGTTAATAGTTTCAGCCTTTCTGGTCTGGTTCCAAAAAACTTTTTTTTTTTTTTTTTTGGTCTTCTATTTTGAGGACTTTACAGGTAACACACCACAGGAGATCTCATGGTCAGGTTTTTATTTAGCCTGAGGTGGTCTGGTCTTAACCACTGGGCATGTGAACTAGATGTCAGTTTTGGGTTTCTTCTTGGGGAGACAGCAGCAGCAGAAGCTCAGGACAACCTTGAGCTGTGTTGGAGGCCGACCTCTTCCGCTCCTGACTCCTTTTCCCCTCTGATAAACAGCAGCTTGCCGTTCTGCTGACTCTTCTTTCTTCCACACTTGAAGAAAACTGCAGCGCTCAGGTTTCTGCGAGGCCGCAGCGTCGCGGGGTGGCAGAGGCTCCCAGCCCAGCTGTGCCAGAGGTGGCTGGCTGGGCCGTGCTGCCTGGTTTGCATCCTCCAGGGAAAAGGCACTGGGCCAGATTCAGCTCGTGAACTTCCAGCTGGATCTGACCGACTAGTCTGTCCCAGCAGTGTGCAGAACGGGCAGCTGATGTCTAGGAGGTAAGCGCGGAACTGCGGACTGTTAAGAGAACAGAAGAAATGTGAAGGAGCATCTCTTAAAGCATTGACTGGACTTTTATAGTACGCAGACTTTATCCAATAATCAGTTGTCAATTCTGAGATAGCCAGGACTTAAAATCAGCCAGAACTGTGAAACACGAGTATTAACAAACTCCTTTGCTGGCTTTACCTTGGTGCTTATTTTCCCTTCCCTTTCCCACGAGAGCTTTGTTCTGCATCCACTTCTCTGCACGCCACCTTCTCCCAGAACCTTTCCTTGAAGCCTGAGGAAGTGGTTTAACATTGGATACAGACGCACGCACACAGACCCATCCCCTCCTTAGAAAAGGAGTGTGACTTCCTGTACACAGCGGGATTGATGGGGGTGGGAACGGCACAGTTGCTAAAATGCAAACAGCAGAAAGGCAGTCCCCAAAGTATATAAAATTCCTATAACTTAAATGACTGAATCAGCTGAACGCTGGTAAGTGTTCCACTGGTTCAGTACAGAGTCTAAATACGTAACCTGCAGCCTTTCTGTCAACCAAACTTGGACTGCGGAGGCAAGGAAAAAGAATGGGGGGAGGTGGTGGTGAAAGAAGATAGTAGGAATGGTTTTAAGCATCTTACTACTCAAAACTAATTGCGATTTTACTGTCAGATAGAAATAAAGATGGGGAACCTAACTGCAGCATAGAGAATTTCTTTGTTGAAGTGTAACCTAGGCTTCCCTGGTACTGTATCTCTGCTTCCCGTTGGTAATAAGCACCTCATACAGTAAAGAACTGAAGTAAAGAGCTCAAGTCAAATGCATCCTGGCCTGGAGTAAAGTTGCTTGCGGTTCTTTTTCCTCTCATAAAAGAGGTGGAATAGCATGAAAATGGTGTGAACGTGATGGACTCGTTTCCCTTTTTGAACCTTTTCTTGTCTATGCTTCCCCCATAGGTGTTCTCCCCCTGTAAAACTGCGTTGCATGCTAATCTCCTTGCAAACTAGTTGAAATTCCTTCTGTATGCCCTTAATGTTCCTACGTGCCCTCAGACCAGCCTAGCTTGTGGCCCTCTGGAGTAAAATGTTGATGTGACCTGCTTCAGAACACATTTAATCGGATACTTGGGCATGTAAATACTTGAGCATCTCAGTTCCTAACTGAGGTGTTCCTAATTCTCTCTGCACCTAGTTAGAGAATGTAGGCCTTCCCACAGGGGTCCGTGCCATGGTAGGTGGTTGTACGGGGGCTGCAGGAGGCCCTGGTAAGGCACCATTTGGCTGGAACTTTCCTTTATGAGGAAAGGAAAAGGATAAGCTGATGGGGGTACAGCAAAAAGGTTTCTAATGGATCAGTTGAAAGCCTTAGAGGTCTTTGTCCCTGCAGCAAACTCTAGTGGTACATGTGCCGTCAGTAGGAAAAAAAGCTATGAGAAAGACCACATTCATGTTTAAATAGAAAGGGGAAGGGAGATACCAGCTTGATCACAATCAGCTGGATGAACCCAGAAAAACACTTCAGCCAACTCATTACCAACCTTCGTGTTCTCTGCCAGCTATTTATGGGGAAGAAATCCATTCTTGAAAAGAAGTGGTGTTGAAACTACCATCTCTTTATCTGAGACTCCTTCTGAGCCTCATGGTGGTGCAGACTTCTAAGAGCGCCACTAGGACTGAAAGGGTTGACAAGCCTTTCTTTGTCTCTTAATCATCACATTGTCCAAAAAGACTGCCCCAGTAAACAGATACTGTTCTGTATTCCTTTTCTCTTGTGTTTTTGAATGATAAACTAGGTTTTACCCTTAGATAACTTTGCCTACAAAATTTTATTTAGATGTCCACGTTCCTAAAAATAGCACATGAATGAAGCCTTCCAAGCAGCAGACCGCAGCTTCCTGAGGCAGCAGTGGCTGTAGTGCAGTTTCTAGTTCAAAGATTTGGTTTTATAAGTGTTATAACATTGCAGACTCTACGTCCAGTTTTACAGCATTGCTTTTCTGTGCGCTGTTTGTTTGTGTTCCCTTAACGATACTTGGATGCAAAGCCTGTGTCATGAGTTGACTCACAGGAGATCGCTAAGGCATATGGTTTGTGGTGTGTGTGCCCACTCCACTCCCTAACAAGGCTCTTTAACCTGTGCGTTGTCTCTAGCCTGCCATGATCAAAATACCGCCCCCACGTTTTAGTCATACATTTTGTCACTTATATACTGAAAGTACACTTACTTTCGCAGAATATATTTAAGACTGAAAGTTGGGGTTTAGTACTCTGACTCTTGGTACAAATTGTTTTCCTGGTGCCTAAAGCCCTGCTTGCTCAAACAAACTCTTTGGTAGCAAGGGATCTGGCTGGGATTCGGTTGCCAAATATGTTTAGAAAAGGTATTGTAAATGATAAATAATGATTTCAAGTTCATTTGTCTGGGACAAATCCAAGCGTGATATGTGTTATGTTCCAAAAGTAATTCGGTAAAATAGGGGGGAGACTGAAATGGTTATTTAGCAATACTGAAGTACTTAATTTTCTTGACAAAGTTCTTAATATTTTAAAACATTTCCATCTTTTGGACAGAAACCATACACTCTCTAATTACTGGCAATAAAACCAAGTAAAGGATTTAAGACCTATGAATGTTACAGTTGGAGGAAACTATAATTAAGGCTGGCAAGACTGTGTTTCCTTAAGGAAACAGAGACTTCAGACAGCTTTTAAAAGGAGATGGTAATTATTTTTCCCACAGAATTTCTATGTATTGATAAATGCATGTTCTTCAGTCTTCAACCAGTAAGTTAAGTAGTAAAGTATATCCTAAGAAATTTCTGAATTTGTGTTTCACAATGTGCTGTTTTAGCTCTGAGATGATTTATCTAGTAATAGTTACAGTTTCTTCTGATTGTAAATCAGTGTTATTCTGTTCTGTATTTTATATCTTCTGCTGAGGAGCAAAAAGAAAGGTGTAGAACAAAGTCCAATTTAATGGATATGGTTAAAAAAGTAAGCTGGTTCTAAAATACTGCACTCTGTATGTATTTGCATGCACTCCTTTGGAGCCTGTCTGCTTCCAGTGAGCCAGGGAGGCTCTGTGACTGCTGAATACAATAGCGGGAAGACTGTTAGTCGTAAAATAAATGTGGGTGCACGGAAGTATTGCCAGTCAGCAGGTCATTACATGCAGCCAAGTCTGGACCATCTTGGAATCACTGTAGAAACCAATAGCATGTTTATCAGTCCTTCTTAGTCTGGCGGGCTTCCCTGGCGCAGTATTTCATAGCCAGGAAAGATGCTGTGGAGGCTGAAGCTGGCAGTGGTGGTTGCTGCAGCTCCTGAGCCCCGGGGCTCTCGCTTTACCGCCATGTTCCAGTGCTGTCAGGACTTTGGCTGCCCCTGTACCTTCCCAGGCACTGTGGGAAGAGCAGACTGGCGTGTCTTGGTGCCGTCACTGGGGGCTTCCCCTCAGGCTGGGTGTGAGTAGCTGGGAAGCCCTTGGGGATCCAAGTGCCTGGGCTCCTGCTCCTGGCACGATGAAATACTCATCAGGTGGGCAGCACCGGAACTTGACTTATCTTTGAAATATTTATTCCTACTTTATTCTGCATGGGAATGAAGCCTGATTGTGAAACAGCATGGTCTTCTGTGAAGTGGGATTGTATTTTCTGTACATCCCTGCAAATGAGAAGGACCATTTTATACCAGGGGATTTTGAATTATTAGGTAGATTCAGATGAAGAGCTCTACAGTTAGGGAACAGAATGCTTAACTTGTGTGTGGAAAGTCACCATACAACTAGTGGTGTGGAAGTACAGCACAACGTATAAAATTCCCTTTATATCATTTTTCCAATCAGCTCCCTTTTTCACACTTGTTATTAAATTGGCAGATTAGTTGTTGTTTGAAGAGCCAAGCATTTGTGGTGATTTTATTTTTGATGAGGTGGAGTTCACGGCTCTGGCAAATAACTGGTTCATTTTGTAAGCGAGTGAGTTTGTGTAACCGGATCATTTTCCATGTGAGTGAGTTTGTCTTTGAGTCAACTTCATCAGAAACGGGTTGTCCCCTGTTAGAACTCTCTGCAGATAAATTGGTTGCCGCAGAGCTGTGAAGAGGAAGTGTAATGTGTTCATGCATCCTTCTCTCTGTTTCTCCAGATATGAATTAAGTAATTTTTTAAAAACTAAATTAAAATGAATGTGGTTTAGAGTGCTTGCAACAAAGTAGAGCTAAGCACAGCACAATGTTTTCATGCAGGTATATGGCACAATTATGTTTTTCTCTCCACCTCTGGAGACGGAGGAGGCAGCTGTTCAACAAGGACCGTAGTGGAGAGTGAGGAAAAATCTGTGCATTTTTGGCACCTGGGATTCTTTTTCAGTTTCTAATTTTTACATGTAACCAACCCTAAAAAGGCACACAAAATGTTAAAGCACAAAGTGTTAAAAATTACTTTCCAGGTTACAGGTTATGTTTTCAA
>VFFE01008050.1:4033633-4049559 GCA_008921705.1 Burhinus oedicnemus
TGGGAATTTTTTTTTTTTTTTTTTTTTTTTTTTTTTTTTAAGAGAGAACAAAACTGTGTAATTTCTTACTTTAAGTCACTGACACTCCTTTTATTCTGAGATAGTGAGGTGCTATTATCTCAATTTTAGGAATGAGGAATTCAGAGTAAGAAAAGTTAAGTTACTTGCCCAAGTCATGAAAACAACTGTGGCTCAATTATTCGTAGAACCTAAGAAGGTCTTATCCTAAACTGAGGGCTCCCTTGAGTAGTTCATTCCTCCTCCCAGAGGTACAGCCTTTATAATAAAAGGGAATAAAAAATAAAATTATTTATTTAGCAAATCCTCATTTGGTTTTTAAGACCAGGAAGGACTGTTAGTGTAATATACTGCCCAGTATTATTACCTTTTACTCAGGTATATGTAGTCTAAAGACTCAAACTAGCACAAAGCACTTCAATTCACAGGGTACTAAACTATGTGTCACAGACCACAGCAATGACCAAGCAGCCACAAAACACTTAAGGTCCTTGGAAAGGCAAAACTTTTAACTAAATGAAAATTTCCCAGACAGTCCCAGCAGGTGAACCGTGCCACATGCTGCATGTCTATGCTTATTTGATGGAAGAAAATTCCTTTCTGAATGTAATCTGATAACTAGCTTGACTCTGAGTATATGGGGGACATACACAAACTAGACATGAGTTTTGATCTAGCATGTTACTTGCCCTGAGTTATGGCCAGTCTCTGATCATTCAGAGGAAGAAAAATAATTTTCTCTCATTCTTGGAAAACTACATCTGCCAGTTGCATGTTAAAGTCAGTAACCTTTTCAGGTTACTGGCTGGGCCCTGACGTATGAGACTGTATGTGATTTATAAATAATGTCTTAACAGGCATGAGACTACCAAGGGCAATCTGGGCATTTGGGTCCTACCTGGGATCGGGAGAGACTCACTAGCCATGTCTACAATAGCAAGAAATGAGGCCCAGTGGGGTGCATTTGTAGAATTAAACAATGAGTTCTGGGACCCAGTGCCCACGCTTTACATGTTTCAGGGTTTTACTTTGGGCTGGCTCAAGTCTGGTCCTGTGAACTGGATGTATACTACTTGTTGAAGAATGTTAGGTGTACACTTGGAGCATATTTTCCAGTTCAGGTTAATTTGAAGGAAACGCAGCTCCGGGACTGCTCTGGCATGTAGAGCAAAGCTTAGTCTGTAGGGGATGATCCTGTGCAGCCTGCTCCAGGTGACCCTGCTCTGGCAGGGGGGTTGGACTAGATGATCTCCAGAGGTCCCTTCCAACCCCTGTGATTCTGTGATTTGGATTCTTGATATAAAAGCACACTGGTGATCCAAACTGTGACAGACACTCGCAATTCATGTATTCTGAAGTGCTTGCATGACACCTCCAAGAGCAAGAACCAAATATTTTATCCTAGAAGTGCCATGAAAGCATATAACTTCTGAATAGAGAGGTAGTCTCCCTACCAAGGGCTTCAAGCTAGTCCAGACCTCTTCCCGTTCCCTTCTCTCCCTGCCTCCATCTTAGAGGTAGCATGTTCCAGTGCGTAATTACATGGTGGACATATCCTGTTTTGTTTCAAGCCTAACTTCAGCTTCCAGTCATCATCAGCAAGATGGCCCCCCTCCCTGCCTTCCCCTGGGTAGTTGATATTTACCTTTGTTCAACTGTATTTTTTGGGTTGTGAATCTTTAGTCGAGACTTGAGGTGACTCTGTACCAGTAATGATTCCTTCTGATGACTTGTTACCCCATCAACTTTTGTCATCTGGAGATTGTGCCAGCAAAGATTTCGTATATTCTTTGGAGCTTTTCTAGTGAGTATTGATTCTTTCTTAATACAGTGTATATTTAGAGATTAGTCAGTGAGATGGGTTTTAAAATCAAAAAATCACGTTGTAATAAGTCAGATGACTTGAAGAAATCCAAGTATAACTCACCAACAGTTTCCTTTTCTTCCATGCTCATAGAAACAATTTATTTTGATCTAAACCCATGTGTATTCTATCTCTCGGTCTGTTGCGTATGTATATATGTATATTTAGTCTCTACTTCTCAATGATGCAACACTTTCTTAAAAATTCCACTTTTTTCCCCCGAAATTGGTGTTAGATGAATCAGCCTGTAGTTCCCTGCTTGGTACATAGGGTGTCCTCTGAGCTGTTGGGCTTTCCTCAGTCTCTAAGCTTTTCTTAAGAAAAAATTTAAAAAATTAATTCTAGAGGGGAACATTAAGTTAATGCATTTAGCAATTGACTGGCGGTGATAGTTTAAAATTTTTTCTCTTTGGCAAATGGTGTTGCATAGCTTCCTTTTGTATGGATGGCAAAATTTTGATTACAGCTGTGTTATCACATTGGGTGGATACATCCTGCTTTATTCCAAACACAAGATGTAACTGTTAGGCTCTTTTGCTTTCTCTCTGTTATTTTAAGTGTTTGAAATATGGTTTGCTATTCTGGTCTCTATTCACTGTTGAGTTTTGGGACTTGAGAGCTTGGAGGGGTGGGGTTGTTTTTTCTGGTTGGATTTTTTTGATCCCTTTATGTTATTTGTCAATTATCTCCATTTTTTCACTTACATTATTTGCTATTTATGTCTTCTTTTTCCATCCTTTGAAATTGTGTTTTGATACCACTTCCACATAATTATTTATTTTTTTTTTAGTCAGAATGGTCTCTTTTTCCCTACATTTTTGTTTTGGTATTTGTGATACTATGGCTTGTTATTCATCCAGTAGAATATCCTTAAACAATTACCAAGATTGGTAACTCTTCCCAATGTCTAATTTTTGTTTCCAGTCAGTTATGCCAACAACTAATTTAAGCTTGGCAAATTTGGCCCTTGAAAAGTTTCAAATAATCACATTTCTGTCTTATCCTGTGTACTCTTTGTACGGTGGAAATGTAGCCAGTCCAAAACTCACAGGTACATTGTCAGCTGAGCAGTTACCTGGTTGTTGTCTTAAAAGTTAATCTAATTTTGAATTGTCCCATAATAAGCACACTAAGGTAGTGCTCTTTATTAATACAAAAAGACCCCATCTTATTAAAGAAAATCTAGATAAATTTCTTTAAATGCTCATATCAGACATACCAGATTTCTGTCTGCAATGCTGGTGTTTCCTGGGAATGCCATTTTTCTTTTCTGTTAGCTGATGGCTAAGGAAGAATTTATCCTGGTCTCTTGAGAGGGCTGGAAGTCCACCAGTACTAACGTTCTAGTCTTGTGAGTGAGCTTTATAGGCCGTGGAGTTGCTGTACTTCTGTGTATGTGAGACACTAAAGGATAATGGTTGTCTGATGCAGAATACTGCCCCATCACCACATATCAGAGTGTCACCTCCTGGAATGAGGGGGCATGGGTAGGACTTTCAGCGTTTGAAAGTACAGCCCTTTCTCCTCAGTCTTGGTAATGCAAAGTGGGTATCTGTATCCAAATTCTCATTTTAGGAGAGTGATAATGAAACCCCTGTTCTGGTGTCAGAGTAGGACACTGTGGCTGGTGCTTGTGGGGAGGTTCTCTGCTTGCAGGAGGCAGGAAATTGTCAACTGTCCTTCTGGAACATCTCTGCTCTTCTCAAAAGAAAGGTATCTGTGGGGGGAACTTTGAGGTGGTTTTGGCCAATGGTGGACGTTGTCTTGTGCTTTCCTGAATTTCATCTGGTTTGATCTGAGCTGCATTGCTACCTATAGGTCTTTTCTTCTGGTGAGCTTTTTTCTCTTAAGATGGCTCACTTTTTGTGGGGAAGGATACTTCCAGCTGTGAAGATACCATAGAATAGTTTGGGTTGAAAGGGACCTTTAAAGGTCACTTAGTCCAACCTCTCCTGCAATAAGCAGAGACATCTTCAACTAGATCAGGTTGCTCAGAGCCCTGTCCAACCTGACCTTGAACGTTTCCAGGGATAGGGCATCTCTCTGCCACCTCTCTGGGCAGCCTGTGCCAGTGTTTCACCACCCTCGTTGTAAAAAATTTCTTCCTTCTATCTAGTCTAAATCTACTGTCTTTTAGTTTAAAACCATTACCCCTCGCAGTACGATTACCAAAGTTTAGTTTAAAACCATTACCAAACCATCGCAACAGGCCCTGTTAAAAAGTCTGTCCCCATCTTTCCTGTAGGCCCCCTTTAAATACTGAAAAGCCACAATAAGGTGGAGCCTTCTCTTCTCCAGGCTGAACAAACGCAACTTTCTCAGCCTGTCCTCATAGGAGAGGTATTCCATACCTCTGGTCATTTCTGTGGCCCTCCTCTGGACCTGCTCCAACAAGTCCATGTCTTTCCTGTGCTGAGGACTCCAGAGCTGGATGCAGTACTCCAGGTGGTGTCTCACCAGAGCGGAGTAGAGGGGCAGAATTGCCTCCCTCAACAGGCTGGCCACGCTTCTTTTGATGCAGCCCAGGATGTGGTTGGCCTTCTGGGCTGTGAGCACACATTGTTGGATCATGTCCAGCTTTTCATCCACCAGTACCCCCAAGTCCTTCTTGGCAGGGCTGCACTCAATCCCTTCACCCCCAGCCTGTATTGATACCGAGGGCTGAATATCCTTTAGGTTCCCCTATTTGCAATTACAGAACATTTCCATAATGTTTTGTTTCCATTTCATTGATACTTGTTGCCTCCCTCCATGGAATCTCCTGTGAAATGGAATATATCTGGGCATCCAGAAAACTTTCCATATCCCTGTGTGCTTTGTTACCTGTTCCTCCTCCATCAGAAATGTGTTGCACATCATGTAGCTCAAGCTGCTTCCTGCTTCAAGCGAGAAGTGAAATCTGGTAATTCAGCTGCAGGTCATAGGACCACAGGATAAGTCAGTCTGGAAGACACCTCCCAAGCAGGAGATTAGACCTTGTTTACAATTCTCCTGCCTAAAGCAGGGTCAGGTCTGTGGCCAGACCAGGTTAGTTGAGGCTTTATCCAGTTGGGGCTTGAAATGCTTGTGCCTTCCTTTACCTGTTCAGGAGTGTGGTGATATCACTTGGAGTCCTGGACTTACTGAAACTGGGTAGCTGTTGGAGTAACCACAGCTTCCATCTAGCTTTGAATTTCCTTCCTGGGCAAGGAGAAAACTGTATCTCCTCTCTGCCTAGTGTTTCAATAGAGTTGAAGCGGATTCAGCTCACATACCCCACCTGGGACCTTGTAAGAGCTATCAGTTTTCTAGCACAAACATAATCATTAACTACTCTCTGTCATCTGCTGTAGCTGAGGAAATGCAGTGCTGTGTCCACACAGTACCCAAATGAGTTTCCCTGCAGACTTGTCATATCTACATGGAGACTACCAGCCTAGTCCTCTGCAATAGTGTGGACAGCAATTTTACTTCTGTGTGGCCCAAGCTTCATTCTCAGCCTAACCTGAAACCCAGGTTGCTCCATCAGGCTTGGACATCTGGCAAATCTGCTTGTACAGACCCCCACTGAAGCTTTGCTCAGAACTAGCTTTTGCTCGGTGTAAGGAGCTGTACAACATTTTTTCTGCAAAACTGATGGTAGTGTGAAGATAACCTTACATGTGTTTTAATGTTTCCTACTCAGCTCCTTCTGTCTGAGGCCATTAAATCTTCCAGACTATTCCCAACTACCTAAACCTTACATTTCTTCATTCTTAGAGGGTACCACTTTCTGTACCTTTCAGTTTAATAATATTCTTTAAAAAAAAAGAAAAAAAAAAGAAAAAAGAAAAAAGCTCCGTTTACATGCTGTTCAACGTTTCAGAAGTTTGGTATTTATGAAACACTAACCAGTGTGTTCACTGCTTTATAAACTGGAGAAATAAGGCATGTTCTTCACTGTAACAGATTTACAATCACAGTCAAATATTTATTTGTTTGGCATTTCCTTTACATGCCAGTTCCTGTTGTTACAATAAAATGTGATAGTAAACAATAGTTAAGCATGTAGTCATTAGTTTAGTGGTGCCTAATATAACAATGAAAATAACTATATAGTCTTTGCTTCTGTTTATTTCTGTTGGAATCGCTGTATGAATTATCTAGCTTCAGAGTCCAGATTTGATATCTATCACTTTTAAAATATGTTGAATTTAGTCTTCCAGGAAGTGAAAAGAAAAGACTTGAGCTCCTTCTCTAACTACTTTTTTTCTGTTCCTCAATCTTTTCTACCTTTTTAGGAACTGTTCAGTAAAAGTAGGAAAAGGTAAAGTGAAATATCATGCATCATACATGAAGTCTTCTTGTATGTCATTGTACTTTGTGTCTTAAGCAGAGTGTTCTGGATTTTCACCTCTTTAGCTTTAGTGCTTCCAATAATGTTTTGTCTTCAGCGGTTTGGGTGGATCTGGGTTTGGAAATGTGTTTTTGTTGGAACACCTCTATGTTGGATCCCCGCAGTTTTCAGTGCTTGGAAAAGTTATAACTTACAATAGAAGACAAAGTAAACACGCCATCAAAGGGGAAAAAATTAAATCTCTGTTTATTCACCTGCATGCTAGAGATGAATCTTATTCACAGCAGCTAGCTGAGATATTCTAGATATTAAAAGGCTTGGAAAAAAATGAATTTATTTAAATGCCTGGGACTTTGTTCCAATAGGATTTGTGTCCCAGATGTTGATTTGCAGCAGCAATATGCTGGATGAAGTTTGCTGTTGAATGTGCCACCAGATAGTGGCACACAGAATGTGTACGTGGGGAAAAATGCATTTCTGTGCAATTTTGTAGTTAAGAAATAAGCTGTGACAGCCTGTGCATTTCTGGATGACTATAGCATGGGAACCTGAAACAGAAAGGTCTGAGACTGGTGTCCATGTGACTTTTAACCACCTGAGAGGTGGAAATACACTGCCTTGTGGACTCCACCAACCAGGCTTCCCCACCAGGGTGGTGCTATGAGGAAAGTAAAGGAGTATTTGGTTTTTATTTTTGTTTCTCTTCGCAGCTTCGACATTAACACCACACACAAAGAGTTCGTCCAAGGTATAGTAAGTCTCTGGAAGGGGCATGACTATTTCTTCTGCATTAGAAGTGGAACTACCAGACTGTTTGAGCATCTGCTCATGCTTCGCAATTTATTTTGAATGGAAGGCAAATAAACTTCCCACTTGAAATAAGCTGGGGAACATGGGGGTTGTCCCATACTGTCTTCCCTGCTTCCCTCTTCCTACATACAAAGCCTAGAAGGAGCTCCTGTGCCTCATACGTGGGTGACGTATAGGTGAAAAAGAGATAAAGCCTTAGCTGAGGAATGTGGCTTTCAAAAGCCTGTTTGGGGAGGACACAGTGTCTGGTTTTGAAAATTCCCGATTCCTGCTGTAGGTGGTTTAAGGTTGGCTCTGTGCAGGCGCAGAGCTCCCTATGCTGAGCAGCTAGGTGGCTCGTACTTGCATTCTTCTGTACTTCGCTGTCTGCAGGAGAGCTGAGACTGATGAGTGACGGAGCAGTGGCCTGATGGGAGAGAGCTGTAGATCCTCCCTTTATTGAAATGGTCCCTTCATTGAAACCAGCCCGCTGTGCCACTAGGGCAAAAGAGCCCCGCCACTGCACGAAGGGCATGCTAGAGAGAGATGGACCTTGGGGTAGATCCAAGGGGTGGAGCAGACCGGGGGGTCTGGCCTCTGTTCCATCAATTGATTTATGCAGTTTTCATTGGATGTACCTAATCTGTGCTGTTGCCAAAGGTAATGACTTGTGGTGCTTTGCCTCCATGTCTGAATTTCTGGGGTTTGGGGAACGACCCAGAATCTCAGATGTGATTATTTTCTTCTTTTTAAGTAATGGCTTTAGGGGATTTCTACATTTTACTCTGTAGACCTGTAAAAAGCTGACAGACTAATTAAGATAAAATCTAAATAAGAGAAAACAGAAGACAAGTTATCCTTCAAAAATATTGCATGTTAAAAATCCTCTTGGGTTTGATGGTTGGAGTTTCTTGAGGTTATTATACATGAAGCTACCAGCATTAATCAAATTATCTGGGGCTTATAAAGTATCCTAAGTCATAAAACTACCTGATGGAAGTTTATTTGAAGCTCGTATCATGGGTAGTTTTACAGAGACTGAAGATTCCAGATAAGATAAAGAATTTTGAGATTTGGAGTAGACAAAACTGCCCACAGCTGTGCAAACAGTACAGCAATGGGCATGTATTGGCCACATTTCGGTACTGCTAGACTACAGGGTTCCTTAAAAAGCAGCATTCTAGCAGCTCGTAAGCAGGTGAAAAAGAGGTCATCTTGTAGGGACTCTTCTCAGTGTGATAACAGCTGAAGCAAGCCACTTTACAAATCAACAACTTGAACGGATTAAAGGAAATGGCTGGTCTATTTGTTGGTGTAATGCAATTTCTTACTATAGCTGAAATGGATTGGCCTATAAATTAAAACTCAGAAGTGCGATTGGCAACATACACAAGAACGTGCATCATGTAAGACTTTTGAACACCAAATGTAAGTATGTTGGGGGCTAGGCTTCAAGATAGATGACCTGTGTGTGAGTGATGTTTGTGACCCAGTTGGTTGGTAAGGCTTGGTTGTTGTTTGTTTGGTTTTTTTCTGAATGTAGCTGGTCTGTATGCATGAACACAAGGGAAGAGGGCTCTTTTTGGTATATTTTATTTTACCTTTTTTTGTCTCTGCATGCACTTTGTGGCTGTGATGCTTGGACGTTTCATCCCCAGTGTCTCAAGTGTCAGTATTGAATTACTCTCTGTCAGTGACAGCAGGAAGACCTAGGATAAAACTGGTGAAGCTGTGGACAGCAAACAGCGATAAAAGCTAATATTTCCTCGGATATTTGAACAGGGAGTGGGACACTTTCCTCTCTGTGTCTATTTCTGTACTTGATTTTTAGGATGGCAGGTGATGGAGTGGTGTTTGTGACCTGCAACAGATGTTCTTTTTTTTTTTTTTTTTTTTCCATCCGGTAGCCAGAAGGGACTTCCTGTGCATAAAATATAAATTGTTGACAGCACTGGATTTGTGGGCTGGAAGGACGAGTGCCGTCACTGGGGAGCACTGGGGAAATGGGAGAGGTCTGAGCAACCAGACTGAGGAAGCATTGCTGCTTCATTTTCAGGGAGAGAGGAAATGTCCCCCAAGGAACTGAGCAGAGAGAAGTTGTGGAGAAGGATTCACATCAGAAGTAGAAGGAGGACGCAGTATTCAGTAGAGTTGAAGGCAAGTGAGGACTGGTAGGCTGTGAACAGCAGACAGAAGAGGACAGGGGGATTTAAATGTTTCCAGTTGATAGCAGGTACCCAGAAAGTAAACTATGAGAGATGCCTTTAAAAGCACCAGATAGTTGAATGAAGAAAGATGGCTGAGATACCTCTGTGACTGGCAGTTCAGCCCAGCTGGAAAGAAAGTCAGTAATGTTCTCAAAATATCTAAGCAACCAAGGCATCCTGAAACCAACATACATGCCATTTTATTGATAAAGTATGCTTCTGAATTTAGTAGTCCGTATGCAATGATGATAATGCCTACAGTCACTAAATACTGCAAAATATCTAAACATGTAGGTGATTTCTTGAGACTTGCCAGGGTCCTGAAGGAGAATAATATCTAACTGATCGTCACAGTGATTCTCCCTACCATGGTGGTGTGGCAAACAGTACAGAAAATTCTGAAAGTATTCAGGTGGATAGTCATGTAGCAAAAGTAAAATGTTTTGATTTGGAAGTGGAATAAAAGTCCACTGTCTTTGGAATATAGATGGAATGAAGACAAGTCTTCTGAGGCCTAGACTAGAATAATCAGAAGGATGTTATATCAATAATGAGAGAATGAAGTGAGCTGACAAATGAGAGTAGTTTAAGCACAAAATTATGATACTGAATATATAATTAAGACCTCCAGAGGAAGTGAAGAAATGGTTTCATAATAAGCAGGCCAAATTGTTCACTTAGGAGGAAGTGAAATGCCACCCTACAGTTGGTCTGTCTTCAGAGGAAGAATGGGGAACATGTGGGTTTTCTGAGTTGTGGACAACTTCAGAGAAAATGATCATGAGTGGTTAAGGCCCAGCGTCCTGAGAAAGGTACCAGTGGGTGATCTCCTGCGTAACTCCAAAAAATGGCTGCTTCCTACACAGAGCAGCGTAGTACTTGGGGAAACAGTGTCTTTGTGGTCAAAAAACTTACATAAGTCATGAATGTTTCGGGAGAGTAATATCTAGGAAAAGTAGAGAAGTTATATCACTTCTGTATTTGGCACTGGTACAATCGCTTTTCCATTCCTGAGCGCTTTTTTTGGTGTCCCTAAGCCTGTTGATAAAATGGTAAGGGATTGATCAAAGGACTGGATACTTTGCCTTGCGGTGAGACATTCTGGAATCTTGCTCTGTTTATCTTACCCATGAGAAGGCTAAGACTTGACCTGATCAGAGTGTCTACATTGGGGAAAAAAACATTGAAAAACTGTTAACAATCTGGCAGGCAAAGATATAAAAAGGTCCAGTGGTTGCTATTTGAAGTTCAAAATTCCACTGCAGATTTTCAACAGTGAGAGTGATTAGCCCCTATGATATCTTAACAGAGGTTGTGGTGGTTTTCTTACCGCTGACAATTTAAAAATCAAGATTGAATGGTTTCTTAAATAATATGTTTTAGTAAAGCACAAGTTCTGTGGCTTCTTTGTACAAGGCATTGGGCTAATTGTTCATAAAAATCCCCTTTGACCTTGAATCTCTTAGTTCTCTTAAAGAAAATGACTAGAGTCAAGCTCGTCAATTTTTTCCCTTTTTTTTTGTTATTGAAGTTTTCTGTCCAAAATTTGCTTTTGCTTTTACACAGCTGTAAAGAAAACTAGGTATTTTTCTTGGCCAGCTTCTGTTCATAGCCCATCAGATGGTTTTTAACTATAATGACCTTGCAGTCTGACAGTGTTGGTACATTGGTATACTATGTAATATTGGTGTCTCTGTAAAGCTGTATTCTTTGTTCCGTTCTTTGGTATCCTGAAGACATATGCCAAGCATGAGTGTATTTTAATTGGTTTTATTGAGATATGTATGGGATATCCTTCTAGCATTAATTGAATTCAGGATTACGAAATCTACTCTTTCTGCAATAAGTGCAGCTTGTAGTGGTCTTTCAGTTGTTTCCCTCCTCTGAGTCCCATCTGTACACCTCGTGTTTACAGTGATAAGTATCTTGGAGACATTCCTGCTAGATCTGAACTAAAATCCAATTACCTGCATTTATGTGGCTGCAATCCGAGTTAGGGCAAGAGTGCCATTAAGCTGGCCATTGTACCAGTAAGCTCAGTTTCTGACTTCAGAGAGTTCAAAAGACCAAAGATGGCCAAAAAGGGACAGAATGACCAGGCAGTGAGTGATATTAGGAGCATAATGAGCATATTAGCCTGGCCCTCTAAAGAAATTATGTTTAGCTAATGACTTTTTGTACTGCTTGATTCTCTGCCAGGTCCTCCTCTTTCTCCAATTGGTTTTGGATTCATTTGTCCATTTCAGCCTGGTTTTTACAGAAGTAAAAATACCAGGTTCTTGTGGTGAGCTGAAGCACCAGGTTCAAAAGAGATTTGTGACACCTAACAAGTGGGTATACAAGAAAGACACAAATTAGTAGCGGTTGTTGTGGTATGGGCTGCAAGACGGTAAGATCATAGGAAATCAAATGCTCTTAGTTCTCTTGCTTACAGAACAACTTGTGTTCTTGTGGGGAACAGGCTAGACTCATTTTGTACTGTTGATTCTCCTGTGATTTCAAATAGTCATAACAATTCACTTAAAACCGCTTCAGCAATATGGCTTAAATACATTTGATCCAGACAAGAGTTAAAGTAATTAGCTGACATTTGATTTTACTTGATATGGATCCAAACCATGAAACTTTGAACACCCTTAGAGTTCAGAAGTGTTTCGTTCAGTGTTTGGGTACTAGTCTGTGTTCTCAAGTAACCTTTTCAAACTTGGCAAATTTAATCCCCGATTTAAAATAAAAAAAACGACATAAGGAATCAAGTCTGTAAAGGCTTTTTCTTTAAATATAGAGATGCTCTGGGGTATATTTGTAGAAGCAGCAAGCAGAAGGAAGAGAAGACGCGTTATCTGTATAGAGGTGTGTGTTTGTGTTTACGTGCGGTGTTCACACCCGCGTACGTACTTCTGCGGCTGTACGAAACATTACTCCTGCTGCAAGAACCTCACAGTCTTAACAGACAGCCAGGGCAATCATGCGCTTTGAGCCCCAGAGGATGGTGCTAACTTGGAGCATGTGTGCATTTTCAGTTTTATGATGTGACGACAGCAGCGCTGTGACACTGGTTAACATTTGTGAGCCTTGTGGAAGGAGCGAGTTTCCATGGGGGATTTGGCTGGAGGAGACCTGCCTGCCTGGCACACAGAGCTGAGGAGGGTGTTCCAGGCAGGGTCGAAATAGAGATGAGTCGCGTGATGTTTTACATTGCGTATGATGCAGCTGGTAACTTGGAATGTGACTGACCATGTTTTGTAAGCTTGTTATTTAATACAGAAGGAAAAAGACGAGGTTATGAAGAAATTCAAAAGGAAGTGTATAGATGTTTCTGCTGAACACAGAGGCGTTCACTTCCTCCTTCAAAGACCGATTATCTGAGAATTGAAAAAGCTGGCAGTGATAAGAATTCATTGTATTTGCTATGTTAAGAAACCAAGGTGGAAAAGGAAGACTTTGGGAAGGGGGATTTTGTAGGATTTAATTATAGCCTGTGTACACAGGGGCAGAGAGGGAAAGTGAAGGTGGTATCTTCAAGATGGCATGCCTGTGTGACACCAAAACCAGTGCTATGGTATTTGATTTGTTAAAGTATATGCTCAGTGTCCAAGTAATTTAGTAGGAGAGCCTATCATGATTTTCCCTGCTTTGGGACATGTTGAACTGACAGAAAGGTCGCAGAAGTCAGTATGCTTCCCGTGAAGCTCTGAAAAGGATATAAACAACAACAAAGTGAAATAACATGAATTCTGTTATATAGGGTTCACAATAACTTACTGTATGCAAAATACCTGGAAATTATTCAGTTTGGTGCCTAAGCAGCACAGTGGGAAGTTTTCAGATTCTTTCATAAAGTTTACTCTCTGTATTACAGCATACAAATCACATTATTTCCCCTTACCATTGTAGAATTCTTCAGTGATTTTTTTTTCTTAATGTGGTAAAGAAAGAAAAGAAAAATATCTGATCCATTTTTAGGTTTTTATTATAACTTAGAAACTAGGAGAGCAACAGGGAAAGTCATCACTTTTTGACCATTAACTATGTGACCATCTTGAAGTCTGTTATCCAAATTCAATGTGTGATTTAATAATCATTCATTTAAGTAACAATACATGTGTCACATCTCTAATACCTTGTATCTGAGGATTTCAGGGCAGTTTACAAGTTTTGATGAACTGAATCTCACAGCATTCCTATAAGAGGGAAAAAATACACGCATAGAAATTACGAATCATTTGTTAAGGCTGCTCAGGAGATAAAGAAGGAGGAGAGTCTAGATGTCATGGTTTGGAGAACCTACACACAAGTTAAAACTTTGGGATAAATATATACAACTTACAAAATTACTATATTATTGAACTCATTCATATATCTTGTGTTGACCTTAAGCTGTGAAAGATGTGCTGTCCATCTCCTAAACAAAGGATAGCACAGGATAATAGAGGATCTTTTTATGCTGTTAGCTCTTTTTCATGCAAGAGCATGTTAGGACAGACCTATGGCTGAAGACCAGAGAAATCAGTATAATTAAATTTATCTGCGGAACAAAAGGTTATCAACAAAGATATCTTATCAGAAATAGAAAACAGAGGTACTTGAGGAGAGAAACATGTGGGAAAGGATAAGTTGGACAGTAAAGTCAAACTGAGACACGTTTTGTAGCTAAGATAGGGGGTCAATGAGGGAAGGAGGACATGAGACCTACATGGACACTACAAATGTATCTGCTCCAGAGCCTAATCCTTCTCCCCAAGCCGCACTATTGAGAATAGTAGCCTTTAGCTATACCCATGCTGTTCAGCAATTGGCCTGGCCTTAAGTCATAATCATATACGTGCTATATATGAGATCCTGACTTCAGCTGATTCAAACTCCAAAAAACACTTTGAGTGGTGAATAAATTCAGGCATCTCGCATCTTTGCTTTTGCTTTGTTCCTTTTAATCCTTTTGTTGTAGTGCAGGCTTCTCTGAGGAACCTTGAACAAGCTGGAGGGACAGATTTACTGAGAGTGAGATGGAAGGAGACTAAAAGGGGATTCAGAAGTCTCCAGGATTGCCCACCATGTGTTAAGCAACAATTGCTTTAGAGTACATGGTCACGTATTATTTGATGTGGTTACAGATAGGCAATCCCTGCCGACAGTGAGATGAGGGATGCATCCAGGCCTAGCTCATCATCTGTTTGTTTCTCTTCTTGTATGTCTTTGAAGATGTGGATTGTGAATGAGAATGGTTGTAAGATGAACTGTAGGAAAGGTTATATCTGAGGTCTTGTGCGCAACAGGAGATGGGAACTGGTTTAGGAGTATAAGGCAGTTGGCCTGTTAGGGTGTGTCATTACAAAAGGGTTAACAGAGAGCCAAAGAATCGTACATATACCATAGGGGGTAAGGATGCTATTCCCATCAAGAGGATCTCACCAGGTGAGCCTGGTGCCAGAGGACTCCAACACTCAACGTCCCACTGGCTGAGCTGTTTTACACCATATTGCTTGGCTTCTCATCCAGTTTGCCACCCACTAGGATTATTTTGTACAAGATTGGAGTTGAATGCTGTCGTGCTGAACTTGGTGAGGCATGTGTGGGGGACGGGAGCAGAAAGGGAGTGGGAATGTGGTGTGCAGATGTGTGAAGGTGAGAGTAAAGCTTATCAGCTACTGGTTCCAGAGGGTGGTGGGCTTTTTCTTTTTTCTTTTCCTGGCTCTGCTGGCGAAGTCATCCATTGAACGACCTCAATTATCCATCTTATCCATTTTATCCAAGATAAAAGTACCAGAGTACTATGTTAGTGTGTGAATACTTTAAAATATTTAAAAATGTAACAATTAAACGTAGTCCTTGCCCTTTTGGCCAGCTGCTCTCGGGGTGGCCTCTATTAAAGAGCTCTTGAGCCCCTAAAGACGCTTTCCTTCTGTTGCATAATATTTTTCTTTTGTTTCCAGTAAACCAGGTTTGAACTGGCAAATTTCTGTGAAGTCCTGTAGCCAATTTAATATTTAAACCAGACCTGTTAAGTTATGCTGGTTTCAGGAACGTCTTGAGCCATCCTCCCTCTGCTAACCTGCTGTGCTGACTCAGCGCCTGAGAAGGAGTTGACAGCCCTTGGGGACAGAGGGGTGTTCTGCGGCTCTGCAGAAAGGCAGGATAATAAAAACTCATAAGGGCAAAAAGAGATGCAGCTAAGGTTTGTGTTGCAGTTATCAGCCAAGTAATTAAAAAACAAAAACAAAAACAACAAAAAAACAAAACCCAAAACAACAAACACCCCAAAAATGAAACCAGAGGATAGAATTGAAGGCAGAGCAGCTGCTGACCTAAAATGGTAATCTGTACTAAATGTCCTCCTTCAGTAATGTCTATGCATATGGTTTTCAACCCATTTTGAGTAGAAACTTGTAGAAAAAGGCTCTTGGAAGTTAAAACTGGTACTCTTTTTTTTGGAAATAATTGTTGTGACATTCTCATTGGAAAGACCAAAAAGACCAAAAAGAGACTGCAAGAAGACAGCTGTTCTAGGACCCTGAGAGCTATGGGAGAACACGCGTTGCTAGTGCAGTACCTGTTCTGCAGAGACTGCTCTATTCTTAATATTGCTCTCTTCGCAAGTCAGAAATTGCATTAATGTGGTTGCTGGATATCCATGGACATATCAGGTGCATATATCAGGGTGCTGATGTTCTTATAATTTGTTGCTTTTGTGTGCTTATGTCCCCAGCTTCAAACTAGAATTCAGCAGCTGGGT
>VFFE01008050.1:4049579-4166620 GCA_008921705.1 Burhinus oedicnemus
TTGTTTTAACATTGATCTGATTAATGGATCAAGCCTATCTTGAACCTTTCAACTTAGTCTGTGTCCATAGTAACCTCTACAATTTTAGGGGGAGGAAGCACTCAGAGTTTAGAAATTACAGCTCCCCTCAGCTTTGCTTGGCTACTCCATTTGTTTAGGTTCAGCTTCTTTCTCACAGGAGGGCCCAACATTGCTGAAATTGTAATTTCCCCTTCCACATGTGTTCAGTAGAAACAAACATTTCAAACAAATTGAGCATTTATTAAACATGTAGTTAATTCACTGTATTAAGAAAGGTAATGATTTTTTTTTAACTTTGTTACAAAATTTCAGGACATCATTAATATATCATGGTGTGACTATTTCTTATGTAGTATAGCAGAGCACATGACCTTCTGAGGCTATTAGAGTCAGTGCAATTGTAACAGTCTGTCAGGGTGTTCAGTTACCACAAGAGCAGCACTTTAAAAATTTGCTTTAAATAAAATAATTTTTCTGACTTTTTAGAAATAGTTTTTGTTACTTTTGTGTTTGTTTCCTTCAAACATGGCTTTGGCTTTTAAAAACAAGCTTAACATAGCATTTGGGATTTTGAAAATGAAGTTGGATGGCCAGAAATTGAGGTCGACCTATTATTATTTTATAGGCATTTATTTTTTTCCTTATCTCTTCCACTTTCTTCTCCTCCATCAAATGGATTTTGATTTTTTTTTTTTAATTTTGAAATTTTTTATTTTTGACCTTTGTATTTTGATGGAAGAGTTTTGTTCCATCTGTCTGGCAACAAAAATCATCATAATGCTTTGAATTAAGATTAATTAAATCCGTAGTCAATTTAGATTTAATAGGGCAACTGTATATTTGTAAAGTACTAATTGAAAACACTGGGGTTTGGCGTTTGTTTAAAAGATCTCAACTAATAGCTAATCAAGATTAGAACACACTGGAAATGTATTGCTAAGTGTATATTAAGTACATTTCTTTTAAAAAATATCCTCACTATAGTATTTTGTAATTAGCATGTTGTATTCCAAGCATGGTTCTCTATGAAATGGTAGACCTGTGGCAAACTTCAGGAACTGTTATGGTCCAGTGGCTGTGTATCATTCTCTAGCGCTCATGTTCAGCCCCTGCTGAAGTTGTAGCTTAAAAATCTTTGTTTGTAGTATAATAATAATAATAAAACAACCTGCAGCTACCTAAGCCACATCTTCTTAGGAGATTAAACAGCTAGCTATTGCCTTGTAGGCTAAAGCTCTTTTGCTTATGATTTTCCTCCTCTCCTTACTGTCTCCTCAATGTCTTTCCTGAAAGTTTTGGTCTCACTTCTCTTTCTATTGGTTGTCCAACTGATACTCTGTCCCCTACAAGAACTGCTCACATCATAGCTTTCTTCAGCTTCTTGCCCTTGTCTCCTGCTCTTGTTAGCATTAGCACAGTCTTTGTCCCTCATGTGCCCTTGTGCCCTCAAGGTGAGTTATGAAATGTGTAGTCTGTCTGAATTTTTGAAGTCTCTCCCAGCTCAGGAAAATGCAGGAGAGGACTAGAGGAAGGTGGTGTGGGTCAGTGGCAGACTGGTGTGGAGTGACAATGGACATGTCAGGATGGCAGTGTGAAGCTAAGTCTGTGGCACCAGTGCTGTTCTACTGAGCAGCAGAGGGTCGGGAGCAGGAGTTGGAAGGAGTGAGTGTGAGGAGCATGAGGGCAGGCTGGGGATAGGTGAAGTTAGGAAGTTCTGGGTTGGAAGAGGCAGAGACATCTAAAACAAGAAGAGCAGGGAGCTGTGAGTCAGAGCTCATTGTGAAAGGGCAAAGTAGGTGCTGTGGACCCAGCAACAGTTTGTCACACCCCAGGATTACCAATCTCACAAGTTACGGGCCCAGAGGCTGCTCAGGAATGATGCCTTAATGGAAAGACTGATTTTGACCTTCGAAAGGAGAAAACCCTGACTGTAATGGATCATCATCTCCTATTCTTTTGTCTTAAGTGCAAGGGGACACCTCAAGCAAGAGCCCAATTTCAGTGCAAACACTACCAAGCCCCTCAGTTTAGGAATGCCATGTTTCCTTCCTCAGCTTCAGTCTGCAGCTTCCCTTTGCAAAATATGACTGTTATCTCTCTGTCTCAAAGGTGTTCAGTACAGTTCAGTACAGTTCTCTTTCCTGTGCTGCTGGTTGCTGGTTTCCACTCGCACAGATCCTCTCGTGTTCTCGCTTGCCTTTCCCATAGTCAACTGCTCTTCACTGGTGTCTGCGTTTCACACGGCGCAAACTCGCAGTGAATCATCGTTGTTATTAACATTACTGGGAATTGACTGGCTGTCTTTTCCACTATGTGTACTACAAAATATCTTTGTTATGAAGGGAGTTATGGATGAATATTCAATCATATTAATCATGTTTAGAAAGGAACAATGTGACAATGGAAGCGCTACAGAATAGGCATCTTTCACAAAGGCAAAATAAGGCTTGTGTAAATTTTTCAAGGTTATGCGTATCAGTAAAAATACTTTACAAATGAGTAACCACTTTTTACAGTTGAGATCGACATCTTTTGACCTTAAAATTCATCGTATTGTGTGTGAGAAGCTAATGTAGTAAACCTTCTTCTTGCTAAGGTATATTAAAATATGAACTGCATGTATCTCAATATGGAGCATTTTATACTTTATTTTGAACTTCAAATGAATTATATTTCTCTACAATTCAGCTTATTCTGCCTCACCTTATAGACTGGTGATAAGTTTTACTATGGAAGGATAGTATTTGTTTAGGTAACGTTATGCTTTCTGTAATAATAGTGCAGAATGAAGGTGTTTACAGGAGCCCATACTCTTTTTTTATAATAACAAGCATATGCACCTGGGTCTAAACCTAATTCAATCTCTGAAATTGTATTTTGAACTCTAGGGCTTTTGATTTCTTCTCTAAAATATGTCTGTCAATTCTTTAATGCTTATTTTAAAAGAAGAATGAGTAAGAGTGGCTTATTATGACTGTCAGGAAGCCAAAGCAGGTCAGGAAAAAATCTTTTAATGTCACTGTGGTTCATCTGCTTGAAGTGTATCTCTAATTTCAGCATTATTTGTAATCTGGGCTTTCTCCTTCCAGAGTTCTTTAATGCACCATTTATGTAGTTTTCTATAAATACTGTAAGTTTCATCCACATCAATCAGATTTTGGGTTTTATGCTATTTAATAAATGGCAGAGAAACATTTGGGAGATATAAATGAGATTATAAAGCCTAAATACAAATATTTTATTTCTGGCTAGCTAAATGCACTTACAGACCAGACTGGTTGCCCTAACCTTGACTGAAACATGGTTCATAGCTATTACTTTTTAAAAAAATCTGCAAAAATGTGTGAAAGCACTTCAGAAGAAAATTATTTCTAAAGTGCCCTGGAGTGCTAGAACTCACTGAAAATTAAGGATAAGGGAATTTTGGCTCCTAAGTCCTTGCCACTCTGTTTCAGTAAGCAAAGTTGAAGATGTTTTTTTAAATTTCTGCCTTCGGATTCTTTTCTGCCAATGGCCTTTTTGATGGAGATATTATGATTTTTTTTTTTAAATTTTTCTCCTCTGCAAAACAACCAAAGAATCTAGTCCTCCAGTTCTGTAGGTTTCCTGGCCATTGACTGGGGAGTGGCACAATATTAGCTCGTGGAGATACGTTTCGTTCTTGAGCATATTCTGCAACTGCTCTCAAGCATGGAAGCACTTTTAAATACTATAATCTGCCCTTGTGCTGCACTGAAATGTCAGTCATTCAAGTTCTTACTCTCCTGTCAACCTGAATTAAGACACTGCACAGTATCAATAGACTTTCCATTGGAGAAGATATATATCTTGTCCCATAAATCAACATTTCAGAGCTCTGTCGAAGGGATAAGTTGTTGTTTTGCTTTGTTTTGTCTAAACACTGAAGATACTTGAGCAGAGCGCTTCTGTCTAATTTCAGCCCAGCTTAGCTTCACCGAAGTAGTGAACTTCTCTTCCACCCTTTCCCTTGAGAGGTGAAGTCATGGAGCTGTGAATTTATAACCGCTCCTGGGACAGTTTGAGATCGAAAATAGACTTCTAGAAAGTTAGCTTTTCTAACTTTTGGAGTACTGCTCTTCTTCAGTTCTCACTTTTCCCTTTAAAAATATTTATTTATCATGAAAGATTATTTCTCTTTATGGTTTTTAATATTTATTTTGCCCATTAAAGTCATTGCAGTGGGCTCTGGTCTATCTGATGGGATAAGAAAGTTATTAGTTTAAAACTGCCCTTGCTGAAGCAATTAGGACCTTTGCCATGGATTTCAATGGGGTCGGAATGTTGGTCTTTTAGCGTTTACATGCAACTTTTGTGGGAAGTATGGTGTAACGCTTTAAAAAATATCATCTGTTTAGAAATAGGCTGTGGTTATCAGCCATACCAGTAGATTTCTCTGGGCCTCCGTTGGGTGCTTTTTTTTTAGTTCAGTTATGTGAGGATGGTACCAGAGGAAGATGTGTGTCTTCATAAGAGGGTGGCTTTCAGAGGTGTTTTATACCTTTCACGTGGAAGGATGGAAGCAAATATTTGACTTCCTGACTTTCCCAAGATAGAAACACAGGAAAGAAAATAGGGGATTGTGCCAGAAGAGCTGCAGTAAGAGTGTTATGATGAGTCTGAGAGGTCCTGGTTATGTAGAGGGTAGTAGAGCCAGTGGGATGTAAGGAGACATGGTGCTGAGCAGGAATAGAAGGCATTTGAGGTCTGGTAGGAAGCAGACCCTTGATGAGACACTGCAATCTGAATACAAGGGAGGGAAGAGGTAGGGACTCTCAAGTGTCTGCCCCTAACCTACAGACCTCTTGTTGCTAGCTGAATGGGAACAGCAGCAATGAAGCACCCTTTACTTCTTCACTCTCAGGTTCTGAAAGTTAGGTTTCCAACATTG
The DNA here is from genome assembly GCA_008921705.1 of Burhinus oedicnemus. Classification (NCBI taxonomy): domain Eukaryota; kingdom Metazoa; phylum Chordata; class Aves; order Charadriiformes; family Burhinidae; genus Burhinus; species Burhinus oedicnemus. The sequence continues at coordinate 4,054,510 of VFFE01008050.1, forward strand.
TCATTGTTGCCCTGCAAGTATGGTGATCGCTCTTTGGGGTTCTTCTGCACAACTGAATTTATCAATTCTCTCTCCCCTCAACACCAAACTCATCTTTCCCTGTGCCTCCAAAGCTTCCACTTCTAGGCTCCCTCTCCTTACTGCTTCTAAAATCACTCAGGCAGTTACCCTTGTCTATCTGGAAACCTCTAGTGGGCACCATTTTCTGTTTATTTTTAGAGAAAAGAAATTAAAGCATTTCTGAAGAATACTGTGGGCTATGCAATATCTATTTCTCTCCTCTAAAGAACTCCTTGGGTCTAAAATCTTAGCTATACTCAAGTGTTTTGGTCTTGTTCCCTTTGCGTTTTTTTTGGTGTAAACTTCTAGGTAATCTTTAAGTGGAATAAGAAGAATACACTAGCAGCATGGTTTAGCTACTGAAATTATACAGCAAATGGAACCACTGAACTGGTGAGAAAAATAATTAGGTCTATAGCTAGTAAATTGAAGTAATAAAATTGCTTGTGACAAGAACCTTCTCCAGATTAAAAAAAAATAAGATCTCTCTTGTTCCAGTTTATTGTAATTATATCAGTAAGTTAAGTAGTTAATTTAAAGAGAACCTAAAAGGATTTAGAAAGAGGTTTTGAAAAGTAGGAAAGATTTTGCTTTCCTTCTCCAGAGTTAGGCATAAAATGCTGAGATCAGAAAGTTCGAAGGGTTGGAAACTGTGGCAATCAGAAGAAAGCAGTTCAGGTCATTAGCTTAATGAAAGGAAATATTTTTTAGTATTATTTTGTGTAAAGGCTAAAACCATTTTTTAAAAGGCTGGTTCTCTTAATTATTGTATATCATGTCAAACAGCTCTTCTGTAGGTTTCATACTAGATTATTGATTTCTTATCCGCTCTATTATTTAAATAAAATTTTTGAATTCTGCAATATACTTACATTAAGGCTTACATTTAACATAGATAATGATACTGATTAACAATAAGAAATACAAAATTTGACACAGTTATATTTAATTCCAAACCAATGTATCTTAATAGTCGTAATGGAGTATCAACATTCTTTAGGAGCCCAACTGAAAACGTGTACGCTTTCTTTCTCTCTCCATGTTGTTATGTTTAGCTGTAAAAGCAAAAGAATTTAAAAAATTCATTTATTCTAACTTACTACCCTTAGTCACAGTTAAAGTAATTTATTAATAGCACTTTTATTTAAAAAAAAAAAGAAAAAAAAATTTGCCCCAGTGAAGCTAGGCACCAAAAATAATAAACTCTTTAAAAATGTCTTAATTTTATAACCACTCCTATGATAGTTTGTAATTGGAAATAGAGTTCTAGAAAGTTAGCTTTTATAACTTTTGGAGTACTGCTTTTCTTCAGTTCTTTAGTTTAGCTTATTTAAATTTTATTAAAAAATCCCTGCAAGACTTAGAGCTGCACCTTCATGATTTGAAACAGAGTGCATGGAGGATGTCAAAAAGGAGTAGTTGTCAATCCCTGTTGATCTTCAGCAACAGTGTGGTCTATTACTGAGTTAAATTATCATTAGGATTAGCACCCAGTAACCCCAAGCATTGTGCTGAGTATCACTCTGGTGAATTAATGTTTTAATTTCAGAATTCTTAAAGCGTTCCTAATATCCTTTCAGTATTTTCCCCTAAATGGCATCTGAGACAGATTAAATAATAGGCATTTCATATTTGGAGTGATTTATCTTCATAGGAAAAAATTGAAAATAAACTGCCTTGGTGGAAATATCTACCCAACCTTAACCCAAGAGCCTCTAACAATGCTTCCAAAATATCATTACCGTGGCAAGGACTCTACTGTGATAGAAAAGAAAACTGGCACAGAAGGCAAAACAAGAGATATAAATAAGATGGGATTTTTGAAGTATGATCAAGAAACTGGAAGAAGAATGATTCATTCATTTAATGCTTAAATATGGGGTATTCACATATGTACTGTTAAATAGCGGTAGTTTTATGGAGGGTATCCCTGGCGTAAGGTGAGGCAGGCTTTTGCCTGCTAAGAGTGTTGATATGATCTCAAAAGGCAACTTGTACTGAAAGTTTTTCACTTAATCCCTCTTCCACCCAGAAAAGTTCAAATGGAGTAAACTTTAAACGTGTTACTCCCCAAAATGTTTTGAAAGCAATAGCCAAAACATTATTTCAAAAATATACTTGCATCACTTGAATGTGAGGGAGGGTCACGTGATGCTAATTTTTCTTTTAATGTTCTGTTCTGCACCTCATCATTGGACTAAATGATTTGGAAAAACCTTGATGTCTTTTCAAACTGTCTTGTGTGGGTGGGCAAGAGGCAAATGTTTTTTCTGACTAAATACACTGGATGTTGGATTCAAGCATTGCAATTAATAAATACTTGCAGTACCTCTTGAGTGTAACAAACCAGATTTGCAATTAGCTTTTGCAGTACGTCTCCAGAGCAGCTCACCTTTCCTGTCCTACCTTGCAGACACATTAATCTGGGGAAGTGATTTTGCAGGGTTATTGTGTGGGCATTGATCTCTGTTCTTTGGAGACTGGTTCAACCCTTGTGAAAAAGAAATTACCATTTGTGGGAATTCCCTATAAATTAAACTAAGGAGCCCAGCTTGTGCTGCTTATATGAACGCAAGTTCTAAAAGCCCCTTTGAGAGATGCTGGACAGTGGAGTCGGTAGCATGCAGGTTATGTGTGTGGTGTCTAAAGAGAGCCTGCAGAGCTTCCCTTTGGCAGTGCAAGGCTTCCAACTGAGATTCACATTCCTTCTAACCAAAGAAAGGTGTACCAGCATTTGAAATCTTTTTTTTATTTTCTTTTCGTGCAATCTGCCTACTTTATTGTCCAGTGCCACAAGAAATCTGATCTGAAAAGCCTCATGTTTCCCTAATTGCTAACAAAGAATAATTTCCCACCACCACTCAGTTTAAGTGTTATGGTATGCCCTATTTTTGGCCTGCTATTCAAGAATAAATATTAAAATCTGTTTTATAAAGACTGGCTAAACTTGGAGTGTTGTTAGAGGATATTTACCAATAGCTATTTCAGAAGTCCTTACGGTTTATGATTTTTTTCTTTAGAAAAGAATGAAGAATAAATGAATGACATAAGTGACCAAAAAAGATTGCTAAATTGTTGCATGAAATGAATAACAAATACAGCCTGCTGTGACTTCAGATAGCTGAAGACAGGATACAGTTAATGTCGTTCATATAAATTAAGTATGCTATCTGAAGGATAAGATTATTTAAGTTAATTTTAAAGTGTTCATTACTGTTCCAAATATAATGTCTTTTACTTTTTTAATCTTTGGAACATTTTTCCCTGGCATTTTTTTGTAGGTATGTATGACTGACTTTCATAAGTCTCTGTGTGAGTATTTCTGCTTTTCAGGTGTGCATATAATTGTTGATATCTAGTTCATTTCCAAGTTGCCATGTTTTACTATGGAATAGGATTTTTCTGAACAGTCTGCTTTTGAGTCTGTAATCTATATTTCTCTAAAATTTTCAGAGAAATCCAGTATTTCACAGAATCACAGGGGTCGGAAGGGACCTCTGGAGATCATCTAGTCCAACCCCCCTGCCAGAGCAGGGACACCACTTGTCCTATCACTGGGCACCACTGCAAAAAGACTGGTGCCATCCTCCTGGCACCCTTCTTTAAGTATTTGTAAGCATTATTGAGATCCCCCCTCAGTCTTCTCCAGACTAGAAAGACCCAAGTCTCTCAGCCTTTCCTCATAAGAAAGATGTTCCAGCACCCTAATCATCTTTGTAGCCCTCTGCTGTACCCTCTCCAGCAGTTCCCTGTCCTTCTTGAACCGGGGAGCCCAGAACTGGACACAGGACTCCAGGTGCAGCCTCACCAGGGCAGAGTAGAGGGGGAGGATCACCTCCCGCGACCTGCTTGCCACACTCCTCTTGATGCACCCCAGGATGCCATTGGCCTTCTTGGCCACAAGGGCACATTGCTGCCTCATGGTCATCCTGTTGTCCACCAGGACTCCCAGGTCCCTTTCCACACAGCTGCTTTCCAGCAGGTCAGCCCCTAACCTGTCCTGGTGCATGGGGTTATTCCTCCCCAAGTGCAGTACCTTACACTTGTCCTTGTTGAACTTCATGAGGTTTCTCTCTGCCCAACTCTCCAGCCTGTCCAGGTCACGCTGAATGGCAGCACAGCCTTCCCGTGTGTCAGCCACCCCTCCCAGTTTTGTGTCATCAGCAAACTTGCTGATGGTACACTCTGCCCCTTCATCCAGGTCATTGATGAACATGTTGAACAGGACTTTCAAAAGACAATAGTATTCTTTTCACTATTGATCATAGCTTTATGTTTTTTAGTCATTTAATAATGGCTATTTTTTATGGATTGACTTTGTTAATAATGGAGAGGAGTTATATCCAGAAAAATTGAGTTTTTTTGCATGGCAGGCACATGCATATGTGTAGATATGGAAATCAGACATAACACATAAAAGCATTCATTCAGCTATTTGTAGGGTCTACTCATGGAAAAAAATTCTATCCTGCTTGCAAAGACAAATAATAAACTGCATACAGTAAGTATAATACATGCATACTTCCCAAAATCTTATTTTCCTCAAAATCACTTAAACACAAGAATAATTTTCATTGAACATTTTTCCTCCAAAAAGTTGTAATTAAGTAAAATATCACTTAATTAGAGATTTTATCTACAGTTTTGGTTTAAAAAATAGGATTAAAAGGATATAGGGTAAAATATGTAATTACAGTTAACTGTAATTTCTCTTATAGAGCAGATAGATTTCAGGATTACAGTATTCCTCATTATAGCACTTCTGGTTTTGATATTTTATTGCTTTATAAATCCTTTCATTTTTATTCTCACCCTAACTTAGCTGTCTCATTGTTCCTTATGATCCTTTTGATTCAGGATGCAGAATAGAAAACTGCGACTCCTGCTTTAGCAGAGACTTTTGTACCAAATGCAAAGCTGGCTTCTACTCGCACAGGGGCCGCTGCTTCCGAGGATGCCCCCCTGGATTTGCAGCCTTGGAAGAGCTTATGGAATGTGTGGGTGAGTCTGCCAGCACAGCAGTGCCACTGAAGCAGCTCTTTTGCCAGGTGGCTGAGTTCGAATACTTATGACACTATTTTTAAGCTAATGCTTCTTACTTTCTATCAAGAAATATTCACTAATGGATTGTGTCTGGATCTCTTTACCCATAATAATAATAATAATTTCCAAACTTTGACATATTGCATTATTAGGAATGCCACTTTGTTGTTCTGCATCAGAATGTTCTGTCCTCTCAACTCTAAATTGCATTGTATGAGGATTTGTAACTCAGAATTTGTAGGATTTCAGGAAGGCTGGTTTTTGCATTAGAACTTTAAGTCAATGACATATTTGTTGGAATCTCACCCTTGTAAAACTACCTGCTCATTTTGCCGTTTACCAAGGCCAGAACCCAGGAGCCGGGCAGATTGAATTCCTGTGGCATCTGGGCTTCAAGTTCACTGTTAGTTTCTCTGCAGCTCCCCGCTTTTCCATTAGCAAGTAACAAATATAAACCACTAAATAAGTGTTTTTAGTAGAAATTTACTGTGTAACTCTGAGCCAGCATTGGCAGTTCTCACAATATTTGCCGAGTCTCACAATTTGGTGTTTTATCTTGAAGCCTGGGGATTGTGTCAGAACAGACTCTTTCTTTCAAGAGAATTCCTTGCACTTCATGATGGAGAAGACTGGAAAAGTGAACTCTTGAGCTTTGCAAATCCAGTTTTTATTTATTAAAAAGAGAAAAAATTAAATCAATCTCATGCTTTTAGGAGGGTTTTTGAATATTGGGGCCTGACACGATGTCGATAAGGACAGATTGATAGTCTTGATGGTTTTATGCCCAGGTTGTCAGCTAAAAAGATTCTTTTAGATTCCATAAGGTATTTTAATTTTGTTTCTAAGTTTTTGCCTGTTGACAGTAAAGCTTTTAAGTGGTGCGTTCTAGTAGTATATTCTTGCTAATTAAAAATAAAAAGGAAAAAAGTAGAAATAAAAACCAGAATATTTGCTAACTTGTGTTTTCTTTTGCTTTATCAGAAGGCTGTGAAGTGGGTCAGTGGAGTGAGTGGGGAACTTGCAGCAGAAATAACAAAACATGTGGATTTAAGTGGGGCCTGGAAACAAGAACAAGGCAAATTGTGAAGAAGCCAGCGAAAGACACGATACCGTGCCCAACCATTGCAGAATCCAGACGGTGTAAAATGGCCATGAGGCATTGTCCAGGAGGTAAGCATAGTCCATGCCACAAGAATCTTTATGAGCTTTCCGTAACTGAAATCCTATTTCTAACTTGAAAAAAAAGAGAGTTGTTTTTTCCCAGCTGAAGGGGAAATCCTGTCTCTGCCCTGCCAGCCAGGGCTGAAAGGCAGCAGTACTACGGCAGTCCGAATTTGTGCAGCAAGGCTCCAGGGAAGGGCTCAGCGCGGGAGCCATCAGTCTCTCAGTAGACTGTGAAACTGTGTTTTTCCTGATGTGGTAATGGGGCTTTTGCAAAGAGGTGCCTCATGGAAAAAAAGGTAACGTGCTGCAGTCCGAACTTCAGCGTGAAAATGATAGTGATAGTGGAATAACTAATAGCTCTGTGTATGGCAGGAAAAGATCGTGATTCTTAACCTCCCTGCAGGCAGCATACCCAGTGCTGGTGTGATGGGTATTTAAATCAAATTAAGTTAGTTACACATGGCATTGTTAGCTGGAACTATTAGCTGGAATGTGTTACTTGTTCTGAATATTGTATATCTGGGCCAAACTATGCTGGATGTGATACGAGCAGAATAGTGATAGATATCAAGCTTTTCAGCATGAGACCAGCTTATGGCAATCACAAGTAGATAAAAGAAATAATCAAATTCCTTTATCATGGTGTTCTAAGACTTAAGTAGGGATGCTGGACTTTCATATTTGTGTTCAGTTTTGTAGACCCCAAATGGGAGACACGTCATTGGTAGAGAGGAGATTTTGTTATCTTTTAAATCGAAACAATTAAGCTTTTACTTGTGCAGACTGGACATTTACAGAGTTTTCAGAATTTGTAGGATGAGTGGGTGATCAACAGGGGATAAAGATGCCATTCCTTTTGGAATCATAGGATTGAAGAAAGATTCAGACTTGAAGGGACTTCAAGAGATCTTTAGTCCAACCTCCTGCTGCAAGCTGGGTCAACCATGAGATGAGACAAATAAAAAGGAATAAAGGGTTGCAGAGTCCTGAGAAAATCCATAACCTGATGAATAAGCTAAAACCGAAATAATCTAGAATAGGTACATAAATAAGTATGCTTTGCATTCTGGGATTGTTGAATATGTCTCTCGGCTTGAATGTACTGCCTACCAATATGTGTGAAAATTATACGTAAGGTTTTAGCTTGCAGATTAAATCTGTGCAAGCCTCATTTTTGTCTCTAGGACCCTGACAAAATCTGGAAGAGAATACGAAGTTGATTCTCTGTTATGCTGTCTTTCTCCCTGTCCCACTCCCTACGCCCATACACACGTGCATGCACACATAGTGCAGTCATAATGGTACTGGGATGCGTTGTTATTGCAGTTAATCTGCAACCTAAATAAACTTCTCAAAGACGTTGAAAAGTGGAAGCTACAAAGTGAACATCTCTAGAGGAAGGAAGAAGAAAAGGTAAAAATCAGAGCTGATTTGGGCTGTCATGGTATGTGTCTCATGGTATCTTTGAATGCGAGTCAGCTGCACCTACATCAAGGTAGCTGCACTTTTACTAGTGCTTGCAGCCGGCTGAGCTGGATGAACTATTCCAGTTACTTCTGACAAACTCCGAGGTGCAGAGAGGGGTAGGGATCAGATCAACTGGGGAAATGTTTTAATGCTGAAACGGAAGGAAGAAGAAAGAGCCTGTGTGGAGTTCTGCAGAATCTCCAATATTCCGCCCCCCCCGCCCCCATTCAAATGCATGAAATTTAGCTTGTAGGGCAGAATTTGGGAAAATTGCAGAATATTTTCAGTTCAACTCCGTGTGGTAGAGATTTAGTCATTTATGTACCCGGCACATATAGAGGGAGATATTTCATGGATGCAATATCCAGCTTCTGGATAAACTCCTGGCAAGTTGAATTTTACTAATGTGGTTTTAGCCTTGCTAATATAGTTGAGATTCAAATTGCTGTAAATAGTTTGAGAAGTGTGCTTAAGTGGACCACAATATTTATGAATGCTGCAACACATTTAATGTTACTGTGGTGATCTGGAACTATTGAACATTCATAGCTTTTTGTAGCAGATTCTCTTATGTTGTTTCAAATTTTCTTGTCCAGCAAATTCAGGTCACTGAGTCAAGATTTACCTCTCAAATTTTATCTTTTCAAAGTGGCGGTGGTGGGCTTTCCTAAGAGTTAGGAAATATATTGCCTAATCTATATCCAGATTTTTGATCAAATCTCTGCATTTTTTTCACTATATGTCAGGAAAGTTGTTGCTGCAAATACAAATTCAGTGTGAAAGGCTTGTAGCTCTCTTTCATAACCATGGGCTCCAGTAAATCCTAAAGACTATAGTCCTCTCCTGTCCTCCCATGGTGTGGAATTCCCTGCCTGTGTTTTCAGAGATACAAATCAATGTGTACAAAACCGTAGGTTTGAACTGTCCACACTGAATGCTGATGCTTAATACTGCTTCTGTGCAGTCATATAAAACACCAGCCAGAGTATAAACTCCTTTCTGTCTCCTAAGACACTCCTGGGAGGGAGTGGGTTACTGGTGTTTTAGGTGCCTGGGGTAAGTCTTCCCCAGGTCTGGTTATCTCCGCGGGTGAGGAAGCCATGGAGATTGTCCTGTTCAAAACTCCTGTTTCAATTATGATTATATACACAGCTGGTCTAAGATTCCATTTCTTTATCACGTTTAATTTAGTCAGCAGGTTGCCTCATTAGACACTTGAAGTGTTTCTTTGCTTACTTACTGTGAAGGAGCAGGAGGCAGAGGTGCTGGTTACAGGGAAGCTGAAATCGAGCAGATCCTGGCTGTTAAGGTAGAGATTCTGTGTTTTCAAAAATACAGTGTTTTCCTAATGTTAGAAATTTTGTAACTGAACTTTTAAACTGAGGAAATAAGAGAAAAATATAAGGTTAGCACTACTGGGGGGTGGAAGAACCATAATCCCTGTAAATGTGGGTTGAGAGGCTGTTAATAAATCCTTTCTTCCTAATGTTCTCAGTACATAAACTCATACAAATGTGTAGGATAAGTGTTGGATTATACAGCTAACATGGTTGTAGATTGTGATGAATTAAATTGAGCACAGGAAATAAGGATATTTTTGGTAGAACAGGGTCAAATAAAGTGCTTCTGACACATGCTTTCTACTTCTGTACATTTTACAGTTGTGATTTATGGTCCAAATTGCAGAAAAACTTCTGAAACAGATTTTTACACATTTGCAGAACTGGAGTTAAATTCAGTTTTCCTACTAAGCACTTCAGTTTCATGTTTATCAAGGATTGAGATGTTACCCATCTGGCCATATGGCTGTGGTACAAATCTAGCCGATGAAGAATTCTTTATCACTTTCCCAGTATTTGCAGAGTTGTAGAGATAGAAGCTGGAATGCAAGTGAAAGATGATTTCACTTTTTTCCTACTGAAGCCAGCAAGATAAAAGGATATTCCACTTGATTTCAAATATGTTACTCAGTGGTATTTTCTTATTGTCAGTACTAATTGATTTAACTGTTATTACCAGATGGGAATGTCACATTTGTGTATCTGTTCATGTTATGTATGTTACCCTGTGGCTTGGGTGTAACATGACTCATACTATGAGAGGTTAGATGTAGGAGAAGATGACTCGGATCATTTAGGCCACCTCCTACTGGTGCTGGTCTCTTCCTGGTAAGGAATTTTCTCCTCTTTAGCTCAAAAAGAAAGAAAACAAGAATTTTTTCAAAAAAGAGTGATTGTGTTACAAGCAATGGGGAAATTAGCAGGCAGAAATGTTCTATGGGCTGATACAGCTTGCTGTCTGGAAGTTTTTCCATATATTTGTTATAAATATTCTCTTTTTACCTCTTATTTTGACATGTTCCCCATGTTCACATCAGTAAATTATTCCTCTTCTGTTTGTAACCGGGAGGTACTGGCAGATTGCTCTCATGTTTCTCATTAAGTATTCCAAAGGCAAGCAAAGAAGCTCTCTACTTCTTTCAGTCTTCCATCAGACTGCAGATCTTCAAGTTATCTGATACAGGAATATTACTCTATTATTTCTAGTAAAAATCATTATGCCATTTCTGAATGCTTATTTCGGACATGAAGAGAGAGAAGTGAAGATGGGATATATGTCTGCACTAATTTCCTGAGCTCGAAAGAGGGAAGGCATCAGGACAGGTCATGAAGCTACAGAGGGAGGGAGTTCTTTCCTTGACACGGACATGTAATTGAATGGACTTCATGCTGCTTTATTGGACTTTGGAGGCTTTTTATGCAGTAATCTTTCTTCTTTCCATTGCTGCAATAGAATTTAGAGACCTCTGGAACAGCAAAAGTAAAAAGACCCAGTCAGGCTTTCTGTCCTTATACTGCAGTTACATTTCATTACTAATCTTCAGAAATTATGTCTGAAAAGATTAAAAGATTAAAGAATATATACTTAAATATTAGAAAACTAATAAATATGCAAAGCTGCGAAATGCATGTTAACTCAGTAGCGTGAGTTCTTTTAATCTGATAAGCTACTAGTGATATGGCAAACAGGGGTTAATGATCCCAGTTTGCAAAAATATTTAAGGTAGGATAAACAATATTTAGAGTAAAACTGTAGAAACACTTTGGTGAAGACACTAGCTATACACTTAAAGTATACTAAACTAGCAAAATTTCTAATAGAAGCCATGTTACAGATAGAGTTATTGCAAGTAGGTAGGTATTTTTTCCTTCTTTAAATTGACATATTTCCTTTGAGAGGGAATGTTTTAACATTTCTCACTTTAGCTTGACAACCTTGCAGTAGAAAGGGTCAAAAACGTTCTTGTGTTGTCCCCCAACTCCCCTAGAAAGTTTGGCGCTAACATTTGTTTTCTTTTAAAACCTGGCAAAGGAAATCAGGATTTCTCTTTTATTAGATTTATTTAGAGGAGGCTAACTGAAAGGCTTTTTGTTTGCGCAACCAAGAAAGTTGTAGAATTATTGAATAATACAGGTTTGAAGGGACCTAGGGAGGTTACATAGTCCAACCTCCTGCTCGAAGTAGGGTCAGACAAGGTGGTCCAGAGCCATGACTTTGCACTTGTCTTTGTTGAATTTCATGAGTTTCCTTTCAGCTACAATGAATCTCTTCTTCACAAGTGAGAAATAAGGAAAAAAAGGCCTCAAAATAAATGTAGCACTAGAACTCAGCGAGTGATCTCTGTGGTCAGACAGATGATTATGTTCTTTTGAGCTTGTTGACCACATCTACCCTGAATTGCCCAATATGGAAAAGTTTGTAAGCCAGGATGCTTTTGAGACCTTAATTTAGACCTTGCACTTGTAGTCAAAAGTAGGCACAGTATCTGCAAACGCCATATACCTTTTGAGTATCAATGCTACGGCTCTCTCTAGGTGGGTCTCTGTAAACATGACCACCACATTTGATGTCTCCAGTTGGCCTCGCTATGTTGCCACAAGAACAGATAGCCTAAGTGGCAAAGTCTGGTCCAGAAACAGCAAGAAATGTTCCCTTCTCCTCAAGGACAGTTGAGCACTGGGCTAGATTTGTTCAGTAGACTCTGCAGTCGCCATCCTTGGAAGTTTCCAAGACCTGACTGGACAAAGCCCTGAACAATCTGGTCTGAATGGTCTTGATGCTACTTAGAACAGGAAGTTGGAGTGGGAACAAACCTGGTTGATTCTGCTGCTGTGAAAGGCAGAACGTGCTGTGGGTTTAGGCTGAAAGAACACTGTTCTTCATGTTTGAGCTTTGCAAAATTTCTGATGTCTTCTACTCCCAGTTAGAGAGAAGCTGGAATGACTTGTCATAGCGAAAAGGAACAAGTCTTTACCGTGTTTGTTATAGTGCTGAGATCTCTTGATTTGTCCTATTTTATTGATGCTGAAATAACATGCAGAGTATGTCTGATGTTTCGAACATAACGCTAGCTGTTGTTTCATGCATTTCCGAGTTTAGCTTTAATCAATACGGAAGTTTAGCTGGAAGTGCTGATTTCTTAATTTACTTTATTATTGTTTGACCTATTCACTTAACTGTCTTTGGCTGAGTGCTGCATGCTTGTAATTTCAAAACCTTGCATAGGATCTAGTAGATACATAGCACAATGTGCACTTATTTTATTTTAGCTTAATGCACTAAGGCAGTCTAAGAAAACATTCAAAGACCAGCAGAGGTACTGTAGAGATGCAGATATAGAACTGTATTTTAGTTTTAGATTCGCCCTGACTTTTCAAATCTTAAAGTCCAATCTAATTTGTTGACATTTTTAGTAACTTGAGGATTTCATTCCATTGTTAGTTAAGTCATGACATAAATGTGTGTGGCAAGTTACAGATAAAATAAAATGATCCTGCTTCGAAAAGATTGTAAGTTGAGGCATGATCTGAAGAAGGATGGTAGCAAACAGAAAGCATTGTTGTTCTGGGAAAGATGACAAGATTTACAAACAGTAAGATCTTACTGCTTTGGCCAGTATTGCATGAATCTTGAAGACATTGGAATATTATTTATCACTGTAATACTAAAAACTAGTGTTTACAAGTCTTATTTTAAACGAGACTGTAGTACATAGTATTTACAATATACAGTCATTGCCTGCTGCAGCTCTCTGTTAATGTTGCAGTAGCATTGGACCAAATCTGCCCTTTTTTGCCCTCAGCAGACAGGTAGAAACTGCATTAAGTGTAGCTCCGCTGAATACTGGCTCTGCTAGAATATCGGTATCACCAAGCAGGCTTGCCTCCTTGATGTATTCTGTGAGCACCAATTACACTCTGACCAAGAAGGCTTGGCCTTAGCCTGTCTGAAAATATAACCCGTAATTTTCAGTTACAAAGCATGACTCAGAGCTTCTGAAGGAAAAAAGGAAAAAAACATTTCAGCATCAGCAGAGAGCTTATAAGAAGTAAACTCCACCAAAGACACTTACTTGCCCAGTGCAGGTTGGGAATGCAATCGTAATGAGCAAATATTTTTGCGAGTGTCTTAGTCGATGGCCGTTCTGCACATTTTGTGAAGGAGGTAGCAAGTGAGAGCAAGAAGGGAAAAGGTGAACGTAGTTTGGAGACTTTCCAGAAAACAAGAACTGTTTTATAGCGTGGCTTAACCCTCGGAGCCTGGCATACTTGTTAGTAAGTTTGTTCAGGAAACAAGCTTTTGTCAGCTGCAGAATCTGCTGGTCTGGATTGTCAACATCTGCTTCGTACAGAGAATGTTGTGCTGAGCGTATTAAAATGGGTTTTTTCTACCCTTTAGCTGATCACATTCAGAAGGGACTGCTGCAGGTGAAAACTAATAGTAAAGGAAATCCAAACCCTAAGGAAAATGAAACCCATAATACTGGTTATTTCAGTGAGAGTGCCTGCAACTAGACTTAAAGTATTCTAAATTAAGGCACATAGGCAAGAGGTATAGTTATATTATCAATAGTCAATAGTTTGTGCCAGCTCCTAAAAAAGAGCACAAAAGTTGTCATTTCTATTTGGTAATAATAAAAAAATCAAAACCAAATTAGTAGTTCAGGTTGGAAAGTACCTCAGAAGGTCATCTACTCCAGCCTCCTGTTAAATCAGGTCAACTGTGAGAAAACCAGGATTAGCTATTGCTCTGACAGTCTTCAGAGATTAAATATTTTCCCTTTTTTGGTCATGGCTCTGTTCGTCTTCATATGTTTATTTGTCAGATACTGATTTATAAATTGTAGGAAAAATGGTGGGTTTTTTATTTGTTTCTAAGTAAAAAATACAAAAATGCACAGCAAATTTGAAATTACGTTTTCATGACGTTTGCATTCATTTATGCTTAGATGTGAAAACTTATATAATGCGTGTATATATCTGTATTGGAGCACTTCTATGCCTGATGCCTCTTAGATTTGCAGATAAAAGTTAGGCAGTGTACCTCTCAGCCAATAGGATAATATAAAGTAACTGAAATATAGCAAGAAACTGTGATTTTTCTTTTCTGCATTGAAATATAGTGGTTTGTTTGTTTTTTGTCTGAGAAACAAAAAAAACCTATACTAATATTTCTTGTGTGTTTGCCTTCTTTTTCCATCCTGCAGCAGGGATAGGAAAATGAGAAATCTGTTGATAGAGGAATGTTCTTCTCCATACTTTCATATCAAAGCAGTAAAGAAAATTAAGGTGTTTTAGTGATGAAACACAAGCAGATAAAGTTCTTTCCCTAAGGCCAATGAACAAAAAATCTGTTAGATACTGACAACCCAGTATGACATGTTGATGTTTGCAGCTATAGGACAGAGATACAGAAAGGTTAATATAAATGTTATTTTTCAAACAGTGTAATTTGTGTGTCATTTGGTCATATGAATGAGGAAATACGTGATTGAATGAACCCATGAAATCCTGTTCTGAAAATTCCCTTGCACACAAAATGTTTCAGCTGAACCTGTGTTGCAGCACTTGCTTTTAAAAAACAACTCCTCAACCTGAGCAACAAGAGCCCTGAACACATGCAGAAAAGAAAATGCATACACATGTGTGAGCTAAGAGATTAAATAACTGTATTACACATGCATTTGATTCATATTCATTAAAATGAGTTCAAGTATAAGCTTACTGTGACTTTTTAAAAATTGCTGCTATTTTTCTTTTACATTTCTGGAAGCAATCCATTCCCTAGTTAATTTCTAAAGGGAAAAAGCAATCCAATTAGACTTGTATCTGAAAAGTAGTTAAAACTTTTTATAAGCTATATAAACTTGAACATCAGTTTGAGTAGCAGTTATATTTAATTCTAAACCCAAGTACTATTGGGCAAGGACCAAAGTCCAGGTTTCCTTTGCAGATTTTAAAGGAATGACTCCGCTGTTATTAAATTACATCACTTCGCTTGATGATCTAGGTGGCTCTCAAAGCTCTGTGAACAACATATGGCTGTTGGCTAATCGTCCTCCGTTTTCTATGTGTTTGATATAAGATCAGTCAAATTAAGCAGCTAAGCAATAAAGTGCCCTGAAAAATATCAACACTTATTGAAAAGAACCCTTCCAAGATTTAGGTAATTAGTATGTTCTCTCTTTGCTTGTTCCCATTCAGTGTTCATAAAATTTCTCAAAGTTTGAGGGTTTTTTTCAGTATTTGGGTTCAGTATTTGGGTTGGTGTTTTCCTTGAAACTGGTATGGTGGACCTTGTGTGGAAGTTGAGGCAGCTTGATATTAAGTCACAGCGTGCCTACAAACCTTTTGTGCTCTTTTAGTCCAGATAAATAGTATAATGGGTTACAACTGCAATTACTTAAATTGTGAGTTTGTGTAAATATGGGGAAATAATACGTTACTTACATTGAAACCTGTAACTTAGCTTAGATATAAGTAGCCTAAATTTCCTTGGAGTGCTGTTGTAGTGAACTGTGGTTCTGGTTTGTTTGCTTATTTAGCCAATAGGTTAGGTTTTTAAATGTTTTCAGAGGCTTAGTTCTCTTTGACTTAAGCAGAATTTAAAAATTCATAGTTCTTTTTAAGACTAGAAACAAAATCTGGCTAAAGTGACTTTTAGGCATTTTGACATTAGCAGAAAAATTTTGTGGAAAAGGATTGCTGTCACCTGTTTTCTGTTTTAGTTTTCCTTCTTTAGTACCACTGTCCAAGACATATCTTGTAATGGAATATATACACCTGAGTGCAAAGTTTTAGCTCTACATACCTTATCAGGCCAATTCAACCTGTGGAATTTTATGTATTGTTTTAGCATATTGCAGCATGATACATTTTCAACTTATTTTCAAAGAATTATCAGGGAGTTACTGGCAGTACAGAAGTGCCAACTCAAGCACATTTTTCCCTTCCTTCTGAATATAAATTATCCTTCAATCCTCCTTTTTAGTTAAAGTAAGAGGAAATACTTTCTTGGGAAGACTTTCACATAGTTTTTCCAATCATTAAAAGGTTGTATGCAAAATTTATTTATTGCTGTTATTTTATCTTAGAGCAGATAAGTACTTTCAACATGTGTGTTTCCTTAAGTACATTGTATTTCAGAAGTAGCCTGAGTATCATGTGATGTAGTATCTCCTATGGGAGTTATCTGGTTTTAATGAATAACCAAGTAAGAACCAGAGTGTAAATCCTAGTAAATGACCAGTGTGAGTTAGAACTGTCCCATGACAATTATACAGTTCAGGGTTTTTAAAAATGCTGAAGGAGAGCCAGCTGCTAATCCACATGGAAATACAAATACTGAAGAGCTGCAGCTGATCCAAGTGCACAGATTGAATTTGTCCATAAAAGGTACCTGACAAATCTTATTGTGCATGCCCTTATGAAGTAACTCCTGTTGGTTTTGTCTTTTGCTCATTCTGAAACCACAGTCCACCTGTAGAAGGAAAAGCCGTATACTTACTCATTTCTGAGACTCAGCCAGACAGCTTTTTTTATACCTTGTAGTGTCAGCCATTTCGGTCACAGCAGAGAAACCAGCAAACACTCACTTCCCTGAGATTACTTTTTCCTCCCTAAGGATCAATCGGTAGGGCACAGCCCTGTGTGTATCCTCTCCCAAACCACAGGCCTGGGTATGGCAGGTGTGGAGAGCCATCTGCTTCAGTTGTGGCATGACTAGAGAGCAATCAGCCTTGCTCATTTTTAAGAATTCATTAAGGCTTTCCTTGCACAGAAGTCTCTTCTTAAGTAATAAACGTATTAGGCTATACAGATATTATTTGTTTTCATAACATTCATACAAGGGCCACATCCTGACATACTCCAGACAGAATTTTTGGTTGGGCATTTCAGATAGTCCTCAACTTTTGCACAGTTCATCTCTCCAGCAGAACATGTACTAACAAAGACAGGGTTTGGATATTGGAAGTGTTATTCCATGAATAACAGTGACTGTGACTGAAGTAGAAAGATTTCATCATAATATAATACTTTGAAAATATGCAGTATTTGTATATGCAATATTTAGATACTGCCTGCCTCATCATCCTTAAGGATGGTATAAGAAAATACATGTATGACTGCATGTTGGGCCATGATCTGCAGGACTTGCTTGGTTATCTGTAAGCAGCTGTGACAGAAATGAGACTTTGGATGCACATGTGATCACCAACAGTTAAATTACCAGTTTAAGTAGATAAAGCTTTTCAGCTGAGCCCTAACTAGCTGGGTGCATGCTCCTTGCGTAGTACCAATGCAAAATAAATTATCTAAGCGTACATCACCCTCTGACTTGCAGAAGGCTAGCAGTGTACAGGCAGCTAATTACAGCTGCTTTGCTGCTAAGCTGGGAACTCATTACACTGCTGTAACTTCATTGGTTGTGATGGCCTGTCTGAACCCTTTATGATAACTTTCTTCTTCTGGAGAATCATTTTGAATGTTCTGTGCCCTGCTTGCTTGATAGCTAGTGGCAACCTAGAGAGGTCCTATTTGACTGGAGGTTAGCAAATGTGATGCCCATCCACAAGAAGGGCCAGAAGAAGGACCCAGGGCCTGTCAATCTGACTTTGATGCCGGGGAAGGTTATGGGGCAGCTCTTACTGAGTGCCATCACACAGCACATGCAGGACGACCAGGTGATCAGGCCCGGTTAGCATGGGTTCATGAAAGGCAGGTCCTGCTTGACTAACCTGATCTCCTTCTATGACAAGGTGACCGACTTAGTGGATGAGGGAAAGGCTGTGGATGTTGTCTACGTAGACTTTGGTAAAGCCTTTGACACCGTTTCCTACAGCATTCTCCTGGAGAAACTGGCTGCTTATAGCTTGGATGGGTGTATTCTTTGCTGGGTAAAAACCTGTCTGGAAGGCTGGGCCCACAGAGTGGTGGTCAATGGAGTTAAATCCAGTTGGTGGCAGGCCATAAGGGGTGTTGCCCAGGGCTCAGTATTGGGGCTGGTTCTGTTTAATATCTAGCAACTATCTGGATGAGGGGATCGAGTGCACCCTCAGTAAGTTTGCAGATGACACTGAGTTGGACAGGAGTGTTGATCTGCTTGAGGGTAGGAAGGCCCTACAGAGGGATCTGGACAGACTGGATCAGTGGGCCAAGGCCAATGGTACGAAGTTCAACAAGGCCAAGTGCCGGGTCCTGCCCTTGGGTCACAACAACCCCATGCAGTGCTACAGGCTTGGGGAAGAGTGGCTGGAAAGCTGCCTGGCAGAAAAAGACCTGGGGATGTTGGTCGACAGCTGGCTGAATGTGAGCCAGCAGTGTGGCCAGGTGGCCAAGAAGGCCCATAGCATCCTGACTTGTATCAGAAATAGAGGCCAGCAGGACTAGAGAAGTGATTATCCTTTTGTACTGGGCACTGGTGAGGCCGCACCTTGAATACTGTGTTCAGTTTTGGGCCCCTCACTATAAGAAAGACGTTGAGGTGCTGGAACGTGTCCGGAGAAGAGCAACAAAGCTGGTGAGGGACCTAGAGCTCAAGTCTTGTGAGGAGCAGTTGACAGAACTGGGGTTGTTTAGTCTGGACAAAAGGAAGCTGAGGGGAGACCTTACTGCTCTTTACAGCTACCTGAAAGGAGGTTGTAGTGAGGTGGGGGTCAATCTCTTCTCCCAAGTAACAGGCGATAGGACAAGAGGAACTGGCCTCAAGTTGTGCCAGGGGAGGTTTAGATAGGATATTAGGAAAAATTTCTTCACTGAAAGGGTTGTCAAGCACTGGAACAGTCTGCCCAGGGAAGTGGTTGAGTCACCATCCCTGGTGGTATTTAAAAGATGTGCAGATGTGGCACTTACAGATATGGTTTAGTGATGGAATTGGTAGTGTTAGGTTAATGATTGGACTCGATGATCTTAAGGGTCTTTTCCAACCTAAATGATTCTATGATTCTAACCTAAGGTAGCCCAAGACAGGAGTCTCACAGATTCAGACTGAATTCAGCAGGAATTCTTTCCTACTATTGCACAACCAGACAGGGAAAATCTGGAGAGTAAAGAATCCAGCAAAGAAGAGAGAGGAAAGAATTTGAGAAACAGACAGTTATGGCTTCTTCCTGTTCTTTGGCTCTTTAGACAGAAAAAAATCTCATAGGGACATTTAAGTCCTAATTAATGGTTTTGTTAGCTGAGTGCAAAAGGTAAAGCCTATCCACATGTGCTGCTTCACTGACTGGTTTCCAATGCCTTTTAAAATCCCACACCCAATGGGCATGTCTACAGTGATGTGTAGTTAAGAGGCTCCCGAGCTGGTGCTGGATAAGGTAGCTCAAGAAATGAAAATAGTTTAAAAGTGTCAGCATAATGCTATGCAAGAGTTAATTACCCCTGCTGAGAGACAGGATTTATTAGATCTTGCACAGTGCTGTGCAAATATAATGTTTTCAGGCCATGAGGTACTATGTTTGTGATAAAAAACTGATTTGCTGTAAGAATGCATAGCTCTTTAGTGCTAACTTGGGGGACTTACTCTCTTGTGTGGTTTATGCCTGTCAAATAATTATCACAGAGGCGCTCACAAAAATTCTGGAGAGACACAGTTCTCAATTCATAAATGCAGCAGCTTCCAGTACTCTGCTGTGGGACAGATTTAATTTAATTAACTTGCACCAGCTGGCTTGCAGGAGTCAAGGGGGAATGCCAACAGGGAATAGGTGGAGGAGCAATGGAGCAATCTCCCCAGCTGCTTTCCCTTTATCAGGTTGCCGCCAGTGTAAGAACTAGGCTGGAGTCCACTGCACTGATTTTTAAGGATGTGCCGTGGAAATCCTTCATAGAGAGCTTCTAGATATGTCTGCCTCTTTACCTCTCATGAGCAGCACTGAAGGAGGGAAATGGAGGAAAAGATCTGCAGCTTTTTTGGGGGGGTTTGGTTTGTTTTTTTTTATTTTACCTCAAATTGGAAAATTGGAAAGCTTGGACACCACTGATTCCTGTAGTACTTTGTGCCTTAGAGGTGAATGAGAAGAACTTTCTCTTAAGCAGTTTGAATTCCAGGTTCATTCTGAAGAACTACAAAACATTACTGCAGATAATGTTTGAAAAAGGAGTAGGAACATGAGCAGAGAAGAAGAGCAATAGAAAGCAAGAACTGCTCATGAAGAACTGAGCTTCCCTACTCTGCACTGGTTTTATGTGGTATTATAGCCTTACATTAAAAATGGGTAGATTTAAATAATTTTCTGGCACAGTCTTAGTAACATGTAAAATAGCAATGCAATACCACAGAGGTAACTCAGTGCTGTACCTGTGGCAGTATAACATTCTGCACTAGATGATCAAGCACAGAAGCAGTATTAATTATGGTGGACACAATACTGCACCAGTATGTTTGGTTCCCACAGGGGCTTCTTTATGCAGTAAGTCCTCTCTCTTAAACATATTGAGTGTGTAGATGTGGTACTTGGCAGTGTTAGGTTTATGGTTGGACTTGATGATCTTGAGTAAAGCCTTTGACACTGTTTTCCACGGTGTTCTCCTGGAGAAGCTGGCTGCTACGACTTGGACGGGCATAGGCTTTGCTGGGTAAAAAACTGGCTGGTTAGGTTAATGATTGGACTTGATGATCGTAAAGGTCTTTTCCAACCTAAATGATTCTATGATTCCATATTTATTTTGTGTGTCAAAACTGGCACAGCTTAGATTCTGAAGGGTCCCCAAAAGTCTAATGTAAAGTGTCCTCCACTGAATTAGAATCTTACATCATCTTTGCTGTTTAATTTGAGAGTTTATCAGTTTGTGTTTCTTTATACAGCGTGAATCAGCTGTATCAGACTATTGGAGTTCAAGTGAAGGCTGAGTTTATACAGCCTTGCATATCACCTCCAAGTTTGATACTTCAATCTTATGTCGTGCACATCTATTTACTGCATATAAATATTACAAACACAGTAGCAAATTGTTAGCTCATCTTTTAAGACTATTCATTTGAGGTGTTTCTTCTTGTAGAACCTGATTAGCTTGGCTGTTCCTATATTTGTCCATTTTAAGCTTTTTTACTCAAATTATAATTTAATGGTTTCATGTGAGCTTTTCTTGGTATTCTTAGCTGATCAGACACATAAGTCTGATAACTTCTGGGAACCTGGTAGCAAGTCAGACTCTGCTGGAGAGCCGAGAAGCGTGCAGGTATCTAGCTGCAAAGAGCAGCAGCAGTAGGACACCAGTAAGAGCAGGTGCTTTACAGCACGTCAGATTTATTGAGAACTTTGTTTAAGAAGTTCAAACAAGGGGCATGACTTTCAAATACCTATGTTGGAGTTACACTATCGTGTAGCATAAAGATCACAGGTATTTCCAATGACATTAATATCCCATGATAACACCGTGGCACACATTACAGTGAACTCCTGATGAAAATGACAGCCAGCTCTTAAATTATTCTGCTTCTCTGTCAGATACACACGTGAACATCTTGAATGGGTTGCCAACTGTACTTATACAAAGAGTTCAGCACAGTAGAAAGAGTACTGTAAAAACTGTCAAAATTTTTTGCTTAATTCATTGCTTTTAAAGTTGCACAATGAAACTTTAGCTGTTGACGAGATGCAAGTAGCAAGCAGCTTTGATCAGGTCTAGCATAGCTATCTTGAAGCTAGATTGCATTTAGCTTTAATACTATAGTATCTTCAATACTGATAAAAGTGCTACATTTATCTGCTACTTGAAATGACAAATGCCTAAAGGAATTCTAAAACAAAGCTAGTTAAAAACTACCAGAAAGATGGTTAAATTCCAACTTTGTGTTTTTCCTCTGAATTTATGAACCAGATGATTTTGTTACCTCCTGATTTACCATCTGTTCCTTATAACATCTAAACCAGAAGAAACAACTTTTGTGAGGCCTAGCAAAGAAAATCCACAGTTTGGCCAAATATAGAGAATAAATTTTAAGCATTGCAAAAGATTATGCAGGAGAGATGCACTAAAAATCAGTTCACAACTTTGCTATATAGCACTAGGAGTGATACATGAGTAGGTCTAGTTGAGTGTATTTACAACAGAAGAAAAGAGATTGTATTTGATACCTGATGCCTGAAGAAAGTTCTGGGCCATAAAAACTCCACAGATAAAAAATATCTACTGAGCAAGTCATGTGTCAGGCTTCAAATCGTTGCTCTGGTTAGATAATTAGAATAGCTGGTGGAAGGTTTCTACCTAAAAGAAAGTACAGCGGCAGAATACAGGAGATAAGTCTTGGAGGAAAAGGAAGTTAGTTTCAAGATCATTACAGACTGTGTCAGTTTTATAATACAAAATTCTGATATTCTGATATAATGGTCAGAATCAATTTTTCATAATCGTTGAAGGTGATTAAATATGTATTTGCTGCAGGACTTATGAATAGATGCTATCAGCTGTAATTCGCAGTACTCAGTACATGATTATTCTGCCACCAGACTTTCTTAATCGGCTCTGCAATCCAATGCCAGCTTGAGCGTAGGCTGCAGTAATACCCCTTTTGAGAGCGGAGGAAGCCAGTGGATCATGAGTCCCAGACATATAAATGTAAAAATCCTGGGAGATAAGGTTCATTTTCTCTTGCGGCTGTAGCAAGGAAAAGGAGAAGAGGGATTTATCATTTCTGCAGAACTCAGGAATAGACACAGCCCAAAAACCAGCAAAGTGTTTTGTAAGAAGTTTTATAACATGCTGAATATTTCTTTCAACTTGAGGTTGGTTTTTTTTTTTTTTTTTATTAAATAAGTAATTGTCCTTAAAATTTCAAACTCTAAAAAAAGTTGATTCATACGTCTTTTCCAGAATAGTGTTTTTTGGGTGGAGTATATTGTGAAAGAATAATGTATTACTTCTTTCTTTTCTTCCAACCGTCTGAATTATTTTTTCAGGGAGATAAAAGAAATTCCATTTCTTTGGAGGGGAACACCCCCCCACACCCACCCTTTTATTACAGTGTCATAGGTTTACCGTATTGCAAACTGTGACCCAAGCTTACAAAGCATTCGCATCCTAGATCTTTGGGTGAGATACTTATCTGGAATAGGTCAGTGTTGTTCTGCAGATGAATTCCTACTGATCTCTCATAGCATTGGTGAGTGTGAGCTTCTTGATGGTTATTGCCAAAAGTCAGAAGTTCTGTCAAAACCAGCAAAATTTCATTGCTTGATTTGTTTAAACGAGAATCGAATCTGGCTGTTTGGTAATCGTTAATTGTTCTGCAGTAACAGGATCTCAGAACTTAAAAGTGAAATTGAAATAGGAGCCAGAATATAACTACAGTCCTTCTCACTTCATTGAGCAATTTTGGAACCTCTCTCTAATTCAGGGAAAGTTGTCCTAGGAGAAATGATTAAAAAAATGATTAAAAAAATAAATATACAACCAGTTGAGTATAGAATAAGAGTTTAAATAGCGTTGCTGGACTTGGAGTTATAACTGGCTTCATCAGTGTGTGCACTTCAAAGCTGGGAGTGATGTGTTGCAAGAGAACCAGTTAATTTTTTTATTTTTTTATTTTTTTTTAGACAGTTGTCCAAGTCAGCATCTCCGTATCATCTTTCAGGGCTATTAAAACAGGGTGTGGATCTATTGATTAGGGGTGTGTTTTATTTTTTTATGTGAACCAAATTTTCATCTAATTATGCAATTAACTGTGTAAACTCTCTAGAATTGTTCAGTATGTGGTAAAGACATCATGTCAGCTCACTGGCAATTGAGCTCTTTTGTCTACCGTTATACCACTTATACTATTTTTTCTAATGGTGTTGTTTTAAGACAATAATAAACAAGAGAATAGAGGAAGGCCTTTTTACTGAGAACAGTGCGATGTGGAAACTTTGGGCTTCTCCCTCAATCAAAAATGACTGATTTTGGAAAGACACTTTTTCAGGAAACGAAACTCTGATCCTGTCAGCATTGCAATGCTTCAGCTGCCAAAGGAAAGGTACAGATGCCCTGAAGTCTGTAAGAGTATTCATCCCCTGTAGACACTTGGAGAAAGCTCAGAACTCTTTGAACGGTGGAAGTTACTATGCATCACTTGCAGGAATTGCCATAAAAAGGCTTTACTTTATTATTTCCTAAGACAATTAAGTGAAGAGAATAATGTAGTAATGAGGACATTAATGTATCACTTTCTTGTGTGAATTTTTTTCACCATTTTCCTGATTTCTTAAAGCTCAGCTGCTGGAACCACCTCATAATAACAGTTTTCATGTTTTAGCTATTTTTCCAGTCTTTGTAGCTGCAGACAAATGTCTGAAAACATGGACATCCTGAATGTTTCAACACCAAAATTAAATAAAATGCACTGGAAATTAATTATTGCTCTAAAATCTAGTGGGTTTAAATTTTACTTGCAGCTGGGTCATGATTTTTTGAATCAATGTGGTTGTCAAACTTGTACCTGACATCCAACCCAAAAAGGAACACACTTCAAGGTGCTAGATGAGAGTTTTCAATGTTTTCCAGAGCACTGCGTCTCATTTAGGTATTCATATGAAAACTCTGATGTATTTCGGTATGAAAATACTTGACATATAATCTGTGAAGAGGAGAATGTTGTTGCATAAGACTGCAGTTTTGGCATATTTCCCAAGAGCTTACTTTCATGGTATTTACGTAATACCTAGTCAGCAGCAAAAAATCAAGTGTTATTAGTGAAGGAACACTTCAGTGCAATGATCTAGCACGCTAATTTGAGATTAGAGATTCGTATTCTAGTTTAGGCTCTGAAAATGAGCTAACACAATGCATTGTGACTGAGCTAAATAATAGCTGGTAATTTACTTCCTTGGTTCCTGTCAGCAGTTTCATTTCTGTTGAGTAGGAATAATTGTGTGTCCTTAAAGAGATTGCACTAAAAACAGTTATGATATAGTCAGACTTTCCAAATCCTTTATTAAGCACAGCAATTTCCTGCTACAGATAAAAATACTTGCTTTAGTTATATTTACATTCTGCTAGTAAGAAGTGGCTTTTTTTAAAAATTCATTCAAAGTTGAGTAGAGTTGAAGTTATCCTATTACATTAGCGCTTATGAATATGGTGTTCAGCTGAACTAAATTTAAAATAAAAAAAATGCACATTTTAAAATGCCATGGAACGGTAATGATGCCACCATGCTACCAAAGTACTAGATTATGAAAACAAGCACTTTCTGATTGTTTAACAGTCCAGAGCAGTCGCAAGGAGAAATTGTGGGAGGTTTCAAGCCTAAGCCAATTTACAGAAAATGAAGTGATAACAGTTACTGCCGTTAGCCATGTGACTCAGTAGTAAGTTGAAGAAAAATTGTTTACGCTTGGCAGAAGTTAATATTAAACAAGCTCCATAATCTCGTTTTTGCTAGCAAACATATTTTCCCGTTAAAAAGGAGCTAAAATGTACTTATGATGATCTTACACTTCTGAAGATAAGTGCAAGAGATGCTTTGTCTCATTTGGAAGTTTTGGAGTGTTTTTCTGCCAAATTTTAAAAAAATAATAATAATCAGATCTAGATCTTACTTGCCTGAAGCTTCATACAGTGGTTACTACTGTCTAGCTTTATTTTGATGGAAAAATAGCAGCAAATTGAGTATTTAATTGTGTATATAATGTTAAAGTTTGGAAACTTTTTGTTTGGTTTACTGTAGCTCAAGAGCTTTGATTTTTATAACTCTCAACACATTTGGCTAAGGTATGGAAACTTAGATTTTGTGTATGCTTAAATTTTTTCTAAATAGGTTTGACATCTCTCTTGTTTTTTATTTATACCTAAAATTTACCATATTATCCCCAAAAGCTAATGCTCCACGTTAGAGAGATTGGGACAACAGTTGTTTGTTTATATATAGTACAAATATGAACATGTATGCGTATATGCCTAGAAATAAAGTGTTTGTACGCTTCCAACCTTGCTAGTATTTCCTAAATCCAGAAAAAAAATTTGTTCCATAACAGTTTTGTTATTAGCACACTCTACTGAGTGCTGAGCACTTTTGAACATTTGCTGCTGAAAAGTATCCTTGCAGAAGGATGAGCGCGTTTTAAGAGATTCCTCCAGCTTTTTTCCAAATGCTTTACTGACTTCTGAACTTGCTGTTCTGAATCCCTTGGGGGTTTGTGAAAATGTCCATCTTAAACTTAGTCTTTTTCTGCTCAAAGTGATGCTATTGTAGAGCGTGTTGTGGGATTTTTGCAGTCTTATGTTTCTCCATACTACAATTCAAGATTGTAAAACACGGGATTACAAGAAGTCCCATAGAATCGTGTTCTCTTTTTTTTTTTTTTCTTTTTTTTCCCCCGGAAGCAGTGGTATAATTTATGAAATATTTCTGACTATGTTACAGTCACATCAAATGGGACAAAATAATCCAGTGGTCACATGTGCTGCGCACTCTTCAAGGAGCCCTCCATGACTTTGGTTTAGCAATGGGGTTTGAAAAAGTTTGGGAATAAAACTTTTTTTGCTCTATTCTTGGAATTGCCTGGTATCAGTGAAAATATACTCAATTTATTTTTAAATATTTAAAACCTTATTTTTACAAGAATTATATCAAGGGGTGGAATAATGAAAGGAAGAGTAGGGGACAGGGATTTCTTTACTGTAGCTACCTGTGAATTACTTATTAGTTTGGAATAATGATAGCGCAGTATATCTTTGAATACAATCAGGATATTAACGCACATCCCTGGAATCCTAACCATGACCTCAAGAGTATTTAGCTTTCTATATCATTGCAAAAATTCTTGACCATCATTTAATTTATCTTACCCTTAAAAAGAAGGGATAAACATTTCAGTAGGTAATAGAAACATGTAAAATCTTTCCTTGAAATCATGCCATAAGAACAATCTTTCTTCCAGTTTTTCTGAGCTTCCAGTACTGGCTAAAAGTAGGAATTTCAGAAGCATATGAAAATATTCAAATTGTGGTTAACGGATTGTGTTTTGTTTTGTATGATTATATTGTTATTGTACTGTGTATAATTGTGTAACTTGATATACAGCAATTTTTCTAAATGTCAAGATGTGGCTAGTAAATAACCTTAAAACTCCATTTCATGGTTACTACAATAAATGAGTTTCAATGGAATAATGCACTTTGGAGAAGAGACATAGCTGTTGCACACACTGCATTTTTGTTGGGACTTTTCTACTTCTGGGTGTTTTTTTTTCTTTTACTTAGTTCTCTGACATAGCCACAAAAAATTTGATATGTTTTTTTTAAGTCACTTGAGGGGAAAAAAAAAGTCTGATAGTATTTCATAATGTTCCATTCAAATCTTGTGCATAATTTGTCAGACCTATATTGAGACAAGATTTGATATTCTTGTTTGATGGAGTGACTCAGCACTCAGGATGCTCGCACAAAGACAGATCCTCTCTTATACAGGTGCTTGCGTAGTGCGTACTGAAAATCAGAACTCCAGGTATACATCAAACTGTAGTAGCTTTACCAAAAACTGAATTTTCGAAGTTGCTCAGCATAGCACACATGCATAACACTATCAGTTTTCTGCCCTCCTATAAAATAATTACAATATTTTATTTTAAAAATTATATATTAAATCAATAATTACTTCATTTTGAGGGTGATTACAAAAAGCATCACTTAACATAAATTCACCAAAATGTCTACATGTCATTCCTTCTGCCTTTGGTTATGCCTAACTGCTACCAGGCTCCTGGCACATTTCAAAACTATTTCTGGACATCTCCAGATCCCCTGCATGCTTTCTTCTTCCTTCTGTCTTTGACAGTTCTTCCCCTTTAACTCTGCTCTTCCCTGCTTTCCTGGTTTCCTTCCGCTTCCTATGCTTGCGTTTTACTTTTTTAATAATCAGAGTTTTCCACTCTGTATGCCTCTTTTGTTTAGTCATTAATGCTATAATTCACTCTTTCAGTTTTGCAAGCTATCTTTCATTCTGTGGGAAATAAATTAATAGGTAATCTAAGTAAAGGGAGTATATTTTTACAACCTTTAAATAAGAAATCTCAATAGATTTATATATTTAAGCCAGCACCGTTCCGTTAGAACAAAGAAGGCTAACGGTATCCTGGACTGTATTAGGAGGAATGTTGCCAGCAGGCTGAGGAGGATCCTGGGGAGGCCACACCTGGAGTACTGCATCCACCTCTGGGCTTCTCAGTACAGGAGAGACATGGACATACTGGAGAGAGTTCAACAAAGGGCCACAGAGATGATTAAAGGGACTGGAGCATCTTTCATATGGTGAAAGGCAGAGAGAGCTGGAACTGTTCTGCCTGGAGAAGAGAAGGCTCAGAGGGATCTTATTCAAGTGTGTAAATACCTGAAGGGAGGCTGCAAAGAAGACAGAGCCAGGCTCTTTTCAGTGGTGCCCAGTGACAGGAGCAGAGGCGATGGGCACAAACCGAAACACAGGAGGCTCCCTCTGAATATCAGGAAACACTTTTTTTACTGTGAGGGTGACCAAGCACTGGCACAGGTCATCCAGAGAGGTTGTGGAGTCTCCCTCCTTGGACATAGTCAAAAGCCACCTGGACCCAGTCATGGGCAACCAACTCTACATGGTCTTACTTGAGCAGGAGGGGTTAGACCAGGTGACCTCAAGACATCTCTTCTAACTTCGACCATTCTCTGATAGGCATAGTTTGATTTCAAAATACAATTTGAAGTGACGGTAAACTAATCAGAAATTGTTACACTATCTATCTTTAAAAGCAAGAATGTTGCCAGAGATTGAAAGTTCATGGTTTTTTAATTAATTCCATGATTCTCCATTAGTAAGAGAAAAACAACATGCAACATGTGCCTTGGTGCTATGTAGTTTAGAGCAGCTGATATTTTAGTCCAGGTGTGGACATTGCCATACTGGGGAAGTGGAATTTATAGACTAGATGCGTGATGGGAAGCTGCACGCCTCACTGGAACATTGAGGGCAATTGTGGAGAAAAGTTCTGAAACCTGTGGAGCACCGTGGAAACAAAAAATTTGGTGAGAACTTACCTAAGATACAGTAATGCCAGCAAAATATCTGCAGCTTATTTGATGTATCTGAAGGTAGAACATAATTTTCTGTTACACTGTGGATACTCTTTCCTTACAACTGAGACACTAGCACCATTTTGGTCTCTTTTTTACTATCCTAAAATACTGACTCTATTTTACAGTCCCTCTATCAGTCTCTGTCTCTCTGCTACAATAATAATAATAATCAATATAAGTGACTGCAGAACCTAAAAAGATTCTTTCTGCCTTGAAATGTCAGTATTAAAGCCTGAAATCCATTAGCCACTTGTACTTTGATTTCTGAATCATCCTACATCTTAATCTTCTCAAAATAACATTTACAACTGAAAGTTTGCAATTTTGGTAGTTGAGGTGGGGAGCATCGACAGGAAGGCACTGTGCTTAAAATTCTCTTTTAAAATGCTTATTGAACCCACCATTATCTTCTGTGCATAGTTTCTTACTGCAAAAGGACTAGATGATGTGGCTGCATTACATTCAGCTGCATGTCTGCAACAAACTGTTATCATTTGCATTAGCACAGTATTGACTGAATAAGTTTGCCTTAATGCAGAATATTAACAGATGCCTTTCTCTTTTCTGACCCCATTTAAGCACAGGGAAAATGATTTTCTTTCCTCTCCCAAAGATGAGAGAGCTCTTACTTCAGACTGTTGTCTGATGTAGTCAGCTTATAAGAGAGGGAATCGTAACCAGTCATTTTATCAGAAATTAGCATCTCCACACGCTTTCATCTTTTGTAACTAACATTCTGGGCCAGTCTTTCAAAACTGTGAGTAATTGAAAGCCATAAGCAAAAATTTGCAATCACTTTCTATAGTAGTAAACCTGGGATAACTGAAATGGAGGCATTAGGTGCCTGATTTGAAGGGAATTAAATTAGAGGTGGTGTGGTACAAGTATTTTTGGATGATATAGTATGGAGCTACAAGTTTTTCAATGGCAGCCTCTGTATGACTACATGATGCTGTAGTCTGGCATTGCAAAAGACGTAGGTACATGTCCTGTCATGTCAGGAATGGAGATGATGTGCAGGGCCATGAGATAACAAGTATACTGACTTCAGCATGAAAGCACTGTTATGGTCAGCTGTAACTCCGCTCTTTCTTCCAGTCTCTATTAGTCCCATCTCATAGAGGAGTTCAGGTTTTCCTTTATCATTTCTGGTCTCTCATGTCTCAGGCAGTACGAGTGAGACTTGCAGGTTCAATGCATGTCTCATGCTTTTTCCCTTGGTGAGCTGAGATTTCATGCATTTTCAGTGTCATGCAAATTCCGCTGTCCCTTCTGTGCAAAAGAAGTTTGGCCTGATCTGTAATCAGCTGAAAAATTGTGTGACAAAGTGGCATAGCTGCATGATCCTAACTGGTTTTGCAGGATTAGGATCATGAAGTGGCAGAAGGGCCACTATCTAGTGGGGCTTTCACTTGTAAGGGTTCTACCAGAGGATACATTCCCCAGGGAAAACCTGTTTGCAAGGCTTTCCACAGTAAGTGACTTCATATGGCCATGTAGATGCCAGGCCTCATGCATGGCAGTGAAGTTTCTTGTGAAAGGGAGCATATATTTTTGTCCTACTCTTATACTGTTACCAACATGTTAGTTTTGGGCCGCTGTTACAACAGTGGTTTTTGGTGGATCCTTGGTTGACCCAGAGCAGCCGCTTTCATGGTTTTGTATTCTGATGCTACCAGCTGACTATCTCAGCCTGTAACGTTACGCACATAGGCTTTTAAGGATTTGTGAAATTTGAGGGTCAGCACATTGTTGAAGACTTATGGCCAGCATGGAATGAACAAAATTCTGCTAGCGATAGTAACTTATATCTGATATGTTGTTTGAAAGCTCAATTATGTTCCCAAGCAGTAATTCTTGCACGTAAGAAGAGAATAAATCAGTTCTTCAAAGATGACCATATTTTCATTGCCAGATGAAATTTCAGAACAGAATTACTTATCAAAACAACGTTTTTGAGAAATGATATCAGGCCAGTGAAGTTCTTCATTATGTAAATTATGGACTGAAATCAATCCCATCTATTATAATTTAGAAAAGAAAAAAACTCTCTTCCCACTTTGTGACATATTGTATTGTTCAGTGTTAGTCTTAGCTTCTGTTCTTGGCCTATTCATAGATCTGCAGTCCATTACAGTGGCGCCTGTTAGAGCAAATACTGTGAAAGTTTTGCCAGTTTTTCTATGATAAACCATGTTTTCCAGGAATTCATACTTAATCATAAAAAATCCCTCGTAGTTGAGACTTGGCATGGAAAGTCTTGATTCACAAGGATTTCGCTTGTATATTTATCCAGATTTTCACAAATAAATCAGTCATCTAATTTATTAAGTCAGAGGTATTTCAAAATAATGTATTGTTTAAAGAGCATAGAATTGTATTTGTTGGAAACAAATAATATTATGGTCACTTAATCTAAATAGACACATTTCCTGACAATGAATGATTGCTTTGTTGCTCTTACCTCACAAATCACTCTTAAATGTTTCTGTGTGTTTTGTCTATTGGGTAGATCCATGCAGAAATTCGTTAGTAGTTTAAAATGGTCAAATTATGTTCAATATCCTAGAAATACTGAAATGACTAAGGTATTTCCCTTTGAAAATCTAACTGTATCAATGAAAATTTAACTGTATAAATAACTCTGCAACTTATGGTATGATGTTGATATTGCATCCGAATGTGCATTTTAAAACTTACGTTTTTTTATATGGCATGCTTATTTTATAGGTGGCAGGATTTTCCCATTTAGTTGATTACATGTAACTAACTATTAATGCATGTTATGAATGTTCATCACAGAGATATGAGAGTCAATCTGCTTTGTGACTCTTGCCTAGGATGTTCCCATAGTTCTAACAGAGACAAACTATAGCACTGGCAATTTTGAACTGATAATCCATGTAATTGTGCAGATTTTAATTGTCTGCATAGACAGGCAAACCAGGGAGAAATGCTTATTCTTTATCACAAACATTTCTTTTCGACTGCATATTAGTATTTTATGTTTCCTGTTGAATTTAGGTCTGGGGAAAGAGCTATTATCTAAAGTTTATTTACACAGCAATTAACAACAACAGAAATCACAGGTTCGAAGCCTGTATGTGTGGAAAGAAGTTTAAAGAAGAGTAACTGGATAGCATCAGGGAGTAAGTAATTATTCAGCTGCACAGAAGGAAAATGAAAAATGTTAAGCATAACTGGAAGGAGGATAAATTTAAACAGGATTTGAAAGGAATCTCCTGAAGTCAGCAAACGAGAAGAAGAAAACGTTACCTTCCAGTCTGAGTTAGAGGGAAGGAAAGTGGCTGTAATAGTGGATTAATTGTCTCAGTAGAGAAAATAAACAGTGGAGTGGATACTTGTAACTAATTTGATAAGTATGTTACACCCTAAATGATCCAGTTGTCACCCACTATTAATCTTATAGGACAGTTTGAAACAACACATGGAACAGATTGTGATGAAGGCAGTGGCCAAGAAATGAGTCTTTGCTAACATGATGAAATAATTAGCGTTCAGTAGAGATCAACTATACTTCAATGTGAGAAGCTGATAATCACTTAGCTGAGCTTGGTTCAAATAAATACTTCCTTCCAGCATTCAAAGCAGTATCAGCCCAGCCTGAGTATGTAGCCAAAATTACGCACTTGCATGTCTGGTTTTTAGGTCCATGTCTTCCTGTCCAGGGGCTTATCACGTATGCATCTAAAATCAGAACTGTAAAAACAGCTGCTAATTTGAAATTAGTGAAGTCTAAAGGGTCGGGGTAAATGTTTCTTCCATCATCTCTTGATCTTCTGCAAAGAATGTACCATTCTTGGGAGAAGTACTAGTTGGCACAAGTCGGAAACATGCTAGGAAACCTGCTAGTGTTTCAGGACAGCGTTCAACCCTGTGCTCTGGCTCTTTTTATTTTATTCAGAAGATGTTGCCCTTGCAGCTGGCCACCAGTTTAGCAAGGACTGTGGTTTGTGCTACTGTACCCATCGTACCGTACTGCAGAACGGGCTCTCTGTGACTGCCAGCCTCAGTATCTACCTGTGGAAATGCCTCTGGCCCACAAAGAATCATTAGCATCAGGTACTTCTAAGCAAAAAATAAGTAAATCTTGAACAATTTCAGTTATGCAATGTGTTTAAGCTCATACTGTCACAAAATAGTGAAGCCAAGATCACATATCCATCAGAAGCTCACCCAAAGTAGCCATAAGAATGTGATGATGTGGAGCAGGAATAGCATATACATTTATATTTTTCATATGGTTAATTAAACCCATGGAATCATTCTGTACATACTAAGGTTTTATTGGTATTAGAATAAAGAATTTCTTTTTTGAAAAAAATAACTGATAATTACTTCTCTCTGTGCTTCTAATCAACAGTCTTTGATGTACATCTGTTTTTTAAGTACATCTGTAACTTCCAGTCAGGAAAAGCCTTTTATGGCAAGTAGCCTTTAAGCTACATGCTGTGTTTATTTCATATATTCTTTTTCCTCTTCTTAAGAAAGCATCCACGCATTTTTCTTCAACTTCATCAGGGAACATATACTTTAAAATGTGTTATGCAGGAAAAAACTTTACTTTTCAATTTAGTTTAGACTGGCTGTTTAAACTGATGGTGGAGATTATAGTGCTGTCTTTCTTGCAGATGTGTATCAGAACGAGAACCTAATTTGTCCACTCCATATGTATTATTAGACACCACGTTATACTGCTTCTTATATCGTGTGATGCCAAGGCTGTATCCAGCTGCTGTGTATATGAGGGGGGAAGACAGCCTGCTGCGGGGCCGAGAGCATCTGCAGCAATAAGCTGTCGTAACAGAGATGCTGCAGACCATTCATTCCCTGAGCAAATCTATGGGTTTTACCTCTGAGAGAGGAAAAAAGTATTTTTGTTGTTGTTGTTGTTCAAGTCAGTGCTAAATGTAAAAAAAATACATGGTTTTAAATACGATGTGTTTAAAAAATGAGGCACTTAGGGTTGAAATACATATTCATTATTCAGTCTTTTAAGCAGGTGAAACAGCTCCTGTGGATAAAGGTATTGTCAAGGGCTTACTTCAGGTTAGTAAAATAATTTCCAAATAAGCCTCTGGTGAGGTCTGTGTGGTTGCTGTACGTGAAGCCAGCGCTGCCCCGCTGTAGGTGTTCCTGGCTACGCAGCCGTGCCAGGGGAAGGAGCACACGCGTGCTCCTCATCCAGCCCTCTGCAGAGCCTGCCGGGTGCCCTTCCGCACCCAGGGAAGCATCTGAGCCTTCCTGCAGGCACGATTTTGTCCGTCAGTGCATTAGCAATTGTTAATACAGCCTCTTCTGCCTGCAAAGCTGCGAGAGCGGCGATTGCCAGGTGGTGGGCACTGAGGAACAGCTGGGGCAAAAATGTCCTCAGCTGCTCCAGCTGGATCCAGAAAAGGGGCGTTCCCCACAACCGCAGTAGTACTGGTTTCCTTCTGGAAATACGCTCTCATGGCTTTTCCTAGACATAAGCTTTTATGGTGAAGGTGAGTAACAAAGCTAGGCTCTATGGCATTCCCCTCATAGATCCCATTTTGTTATTTGCTTATCACAGCTTTTGATGAAAAATTTATTAGAGGCACAGGGTCCAGCCCAGCTTGGGGTTGTTTTGTTGGTTTTTTTTGTTTTGTTTTTGTCATACCATCAGCAAGTAAGTTTATCCAAAAAGAATTCCTTTCAAAGTAAAATTTCTTTGTGTGAGGACTAAGCCTGTACATTCACGTGTGGAAAGCTTCTGCAAAGTCAGTTGAGCTCATTTTGGAGTTAGCTTCATTTCTACAGCTGCAAATATAACAGAAGCGTCACAAAAGTCACGGGCAGAACTCACTACTACACTTGAAATGAATGTGCTCAAACTTGGGACTTTTATAGATCTATAAAGTTTTCTTATCTTTACCACAAAATAAAACTAAAGCATGTGCTGGCTGGATGTCTAGGAAAAAGTGATGATGACATTAATAGGGTTCAGTAAGCATTGTTATTTGTTTCAGTCAATTAGAAAAATAATAATCTGAGGATAATGGTAAAAAATACTCTGCAGTAGACCTAAAGAAAAATCCAGGTTGCTTTATAAAGTGGTCCCATTCGAACACAATTTTCATTTAGTTAAATGTGAAGTTATGCTGGAGGATCAAAGAATTATAGAAGTAGGAAAACATACCTGCAGGATGAGAAACGGCACCTGAAAACCAGTGTTTCTCAGAAGAAATCTAAACATGAGTTCACTACAATATTGAGAGGAAAATTTCAAATGCAATTCTTGGCTGCATAACTTTGGTAATAAGGAAGAAGCACAATAAATAATTTTATCCTATGTATGAGCAGAACTGTAACTTCCAGTCTCAGACTCATATTTTATAGAAGTTATTGGAAAACTGAAAGGAGTGCAGCATCACAAACTTTATTTAAGGGCTACAAAATAAGCTTTAAAGAAAGATGCACAAAGACTGCCATATGTTTAACTTCTCAGAAAGATGTTGAGCAGAGATTTATCTACAATGCATAAAGGTTTGATCAAGGAGAGAAAGGCCTAATGAGGAATAGTAGCTAGATATTAAAATTTAAGTTAGGAATTGGGCACATATTTCTGGTGGTGGAATGATTAACTGCTGGGACAATTACCAGAGGAAGTGGTGGATCCTCCGTCTCCTCTTGTCTTCAGATCCAGACCAGATGCATTTCTCCAACAAGTTATTAGCCTCAACAGCATATGAGAATAACGTTTGGTGGCTCATGTTTATGTAAGAGATGTCACTAGACATTCTCTTGACCCCAGTTCTCACCTGCAATCTGTGCATCAGCTTAAGTTTTAAAGAATAAAACGTGTTTTCAATTATACTAATATAAAGTGTAAGCATTCTTAAAGAGACATGCATTATCTAATTTGCCTATCTAGATATTTATTATTGAATATAAAGACTTGGAAAAAATATGCAGGTTTGAGATAATCTCGATGCAGTGAGCTCCAAATAAGAACTGGTTCAGCTGGCTTCAAGGCAAACAAGACACTTGAAGTTATTAAGTCTAATAATAAACTTTGAGAAATCACAGGGTATTTGGCTTGTGATTTCTCCTTACTATGATCCCATGTGCATCTACAGTAAAGTTTAATATAGGATACATTATATCTAATATTGCTATTGCCTGCGGACTTGAATTTATTTGGAAATGTTGTAGAGCATAATTTAAAGAAAGTACAGCATAAATTGTTTGTTTCTACCTGAACTTCTGTTTTAAACAACCATGGCTTTGAAACCACTTCATTTATTTCCTTCAACTGTGACTCTTTCACTGTGAAAATCTCCAAGCATATTAAAATCAAGGATTTTCTGCTTTTGGCTGTTTTAATTATATTCTGATTAACATTAAAGAAAAAAAAAAGGAAAAAATGCCTATCAATAACTCAATATCTGCAATACAAAAAAAGAAGATATCAAATTTTTTACAACCCATTCAGTGAAACCCATTGACCATTTTATGCCAGCTCATGATCCCTTCAGCTAGATTATTTTTCCAGGGAACAAGAATTTCTTGAGTAGTATACACCAGTTTAGTGCCTTAAGGGGGAAAAAGTTAGGTGGTCCCATGGTCTGTTTACCGCCTTACTTTGGAGAAAGCCAAAAAGAAATACTTTTAAGCTCATTTTATCTTAGGTCCTTGATCCTGATTTACTGATATTTCCTCCTGTCCTCAGCCAGCTCATGTTCAAGCCTCAAATGCTAGTTGGTCAAAGAAGTTTAGTTAACACTTCACAGCAACGAGGGGACATTTAAAGAGCTGCTTCTGTGGGTGTTTTATGGAGATGGGGCTGCAAAGTTTTTCCTGTGACAAGAATTATGCAAAGAGTTGAACCAAACGTTGCTCAAACACTCAGAAAAAAATCCAGCAGGAAGCTTGAAGAAAATTGGTACAGTAGTTTTAAAGTCATGATAAATGTTTTTACAGTTTAATGGTCCAGAGTTTGAGGTGGCCCCCACAGACGCTGCCTGCGTGCCAGAAACACAGGCGGGCTAGGAGCCAGGGGTACAGCAAAGCTCTAGGCGCGTGGTGCAGGAAAATAGGCTTAACGATACTTTATGAAATAAAATAGACAATAACACAAACAGCTGATGGTCATACAACTTCTCTTTCTTTCACATTCCAGGCCAATCTGTCAGGTAGCATGAAACAGTCGGTGTCTGATATTTTCATCTGAATAAGTCTCCTTTAAAACCTGTGTACGTGCTGGTGAACGTACGGTAGTTGCGTGCCTTTTTCGATACCAGTTTTGGGGTAGGGAGGGAACTGTGGTTTTCCCTGGAGGGCTGAAACTCACCCATTAGTGCAGCTGTTCCTTTCCACGGCTCACTCCATGGCATGTTTGCAGCAGAAAAAGTAGCATCAACATCCTGGGAGAGCTGTGCTGCCGCTTCCCACGGAGGCAGCGGATGGGCTCTGGTGTAGCGTGACGGCGTTACAGAGGGACCGGTGTCCTGATGCCTTTTTGCTTCCTTACAGAACGCTTCATGCACTCCTTTTCCAAAGATAAAAGCACAGCTTCAAAAGTTGGCCCAGATCATAGTTAATGGAACCCAGTTGGGTGATTTTATGTTCCTAACTTCATTGTGAAAAGAAAAAATATTTTTGTAGTGGCATAAAGCTGTTTCTAAACTTGTGCCAGTGGTTTGATGATACTAGTACACAAACAAAAGCTTTAGCAAGCTAAAGTGCTGCATTGGATACTGTATGTATCCATTTTTTATAAATGGCTATGCAGTATTAACATCCATGAAAAAACAGTGTGTGACAGTTGGGAAACAAGAAAGGTTTAGGGTGAAAAGTGCCCTTTCTCCAGGTTCTGATGGTGAATAAACCTTCTGTAGGAATATGATGTGGAATTAACTGGTTACAGCATAAATCAACCTGGCATGCTTACGAGTATTAGGTCCTCGTAGGCAGTCTTGGGAGAACGCTTCTCTTTAACCCAGCAGGAAAGCTACTCTAATACATTTCGCGATAAAGCCATCTAACTCCAGACGTGTTTTAAATCCTGGCTGGCCATGTCTTAAAGATAGTGACTATCTCTCTAATGGTTAATTAAATGTGCTGGGGTGTTGTCTGGCACTGCATTGAGTGGCACGTGTCAGTCCACGTCCCTATTGCTCTGCCCAGAGCTCCGAAGCCAGGGAGATGCCGGCGGGAGCAGCCCTGGCCTGTGCTGTCTCCCGGGGAAGGGCAGGGGCGAGCGGTGGCTGCCCCAGGTCAAAACATGAGAGACGACTGAGGTACAGCGTTTTGGGATGTTCTCTAACACTAACACAAATTTCGGTAGGCAGTATGAGTGCCTTCTCTTTCAGCATCTTCTGGAGTTTAAACCAAATGAGTATCAGCGAGCAGTGCAGGTGCAGCAGTTACTGGTACACCGCTCCTGATGAGCAGGCCGAGGTACTAATGTGACATGATATTATTAGAAATAATACATTAATCTTCACTGATAGGTTTTCAGGAGTCTTCTTGCTGGATGGTGCTTTACTTCATTGTCATGTGTTCAATTTAGCCTCTTTTCTTACTGAACTTCAATAGGATTACCTGTGCATTACTTGAAGTCACGATAAGAAGTGATAATTAAAGCTATTTTTGAACCGTTTCAGTTTAAAAGAAAAAAGAAAAAAAAAAACCCCAAAGTGTCCTGGAACTAAGTTTTTCCTCAGTTCTTGACCAGAATCCCTAAAGGGAATTGAAAAAGACAAACCCTTCAGAACTAAACAGTATGTCACAGAAAAAGAAAATCTCTAAAAAAAATCAGCTTTCCAGTATAATATCTCTCTCTGTAAGAAACCCTTAATTGGACAAAATGCAATTTACAGTATGAAATTAAACCTTACAGGTGCTACAAATAAATGTTGTCTCAGTAGAATGTATTTTCTATTCACTATACGATGAGATAAAGATAAAATTAATTAAATTGCCTAGTAAAAGGGGAAATGGAAGAAGATTAAAGAATACTGGACAGAGGGAGTTATAAGTCAGATCAGAGTCTGATCAAACCTAGAGAAGTTCAAAGCCAATTAGTTCTTACCTATAATTGTTGCCTATAGAGTTACGATATATTTACACATGCATGCATATTCTTGATTGTGTATAAATATTTTTTATTATTTTGAAATTTGCTTTATATTGCACTGTGAAAGGAAGGAAAACAAACCCAAACCTTTTGCTGGAAATATTTTGCTTGGCTCTGCTTGCATAGCATCAGAGCTGACATGGTGTTCCCTAAGATAAGAACAGCAAATACCCTGTGTGCAACTGATGTTCATATCATTTGAATTCTGAGCTAAATCTACATTAGATAAACATTTTTGGCTGCATTGAAGACCCACCTGTTTTCACATAACTGTGACTGACAGGAGGGTGGGACCCAACATTTAGATATCTATAATATTCAGTTAAACATAAGTCTCCTAACAGAGATTTCTGAGTTTCCATGTCACCTTGAGTTTGCTACTTTTCTTTTTTCCCCAGTATGCTTTCTTTCGCTTTCTTCTCTGAGTCTGTATGTGTGAAGTCCTAATTGCAGTTTTTGTATTATTTAATAAATAGAATCAGTTGGCTTATGTTCTAGGCAGAGTAAATGGGTATTTCTGCAAAAATAGTCTGAAATGATGGCAGGGGAAGCCAGTTTTCAGTTAATATTTCACTGCCATCTACTGTACAGGTTGGAAAACTGCACTTTGGGAAATTCATTGCGTTTCAGCAATGTCAGACAACTCTTTTCCCAGTGAATTTACCCTAAAGTCGAGGAAAAATCCACTTAACTCTCAATAGGCTGTGACATGTAAATTCCATTCTTTGTGGAGGAATCAGTATTTCCTAAACAGATGACAATGTCTGATGACACTCAGTGTGGTCCAGAAGGAAAGAACATCAGATTTTAGTTTTGTTTAGACAGTTTTTATTCAGGCCAGATAAAAAGTAGATGTGTACTTTGGGGGGAAAAGAGTACCTCACTTTGCTTATTCTTACCCTAAATACTTTTAATTTCTTAGTGGATGTGTCAAAACAAAAAAAGCTAGTGGGATTAAGATACAGAAATTTGGGATTATTTGATTTTATTTTTTTTTTATTTGATGAATTATTCTTTGATTCTTTTAAATTAGCTTTCATCTCAGTAGCTAATGTCTGGTGTTATTACACAAACACCAAGTATATGCAATGTTAAGTTTGGTTGGGTTATAACCCAACCCGAAGTTGTGAAATTATTAAATTAAAAATAAAATAACAGGATTCTAGCTGCCAGAAACTGAAGGAAATATCAGGCAGGTTAGCTCTGCACTACCAGTGCTTTCGTAATGATTTGTGTAGAAATTACAAAGTTTATCCAAGACAGAAATTTCCCTGATTTTCATCAGTAAAGCTGACCAAATAGACAAGAATGTGTGAAAAACATCTAACTATGCATTTTGCATAAGGGAACTGATTTTCTTAGTCTATTATTGTAGTAGGTTTATTGATTTCAATGGGCCAGGAATACACGTTTGCTACGTGAGTAAAGGTCTTCGTGTCCTCTTCCTGGGGGCTGCTGGTCAGTGTTGGTTTGTAAATCATGCTCTAGTGTAGCAGTGGGGGAATTTTTTCTTTCATTGAGTGTGTGTTTATAAGATTTCTTAACAATTTGTGCATTTCTCTGGCAGTTTCAGTATCCAAAATTTTTAACCCGACTGAAAGCCCCAGGAGACAAATTACCTCTGGGGAATATTTTCTGGACCGAGTCCTTTGTTTGCTTGGTTGTTGGGTTTTTGCAGTCGCTGTTTATGTGTAGTTTGATGTGTGCTGCAAATGGGGAGTAACTGATGAGGCATCCGCGGGTTTGTGCAGGACAGAAGTTGTCCTGCGAGAGAGGGCTCCTCCAGAAGCTCACATCTGCCATCTTTCCCTTGGTTTGATCTGACTGGTTAATTATCGAGTATCTCTATCATCTTTCCACTGCTGTCATTAGTTCTCCTGGTGCCTGCCATCCTTCAGTGATACAACTTGAGTTTAGTAACTTTTCTTGCTTACCACGCAGAGGAGATGCTGCCCCACACGGAGTCTGTGATAGAATGGCAGCCGTAAGCGAATGACATTTGGCTCCTAAAAGGGCAAGTGAAAGGGAAGAGAAGATCAAAAGGTGTATTTAGCAAGCTCTGCTGTTATCCCAGGACACCATCGTGCCTTTGCTGCTAGCAGTGAAAGTTCTGCATATGAAAATGCAGGGAAGGGAAGCAGGCACACACTTTTAAGTCCCATTATTCAGTAGTCATCC
This sequence comes from Burhinus oedicnemus, assembly GCA_008921705.1. Taxonomy (NCBI): domain Eukaryota; kingdom Metazoa; phylum Chordata; class Aves; order Charadriiformes; family Burhinidae; genus Burhinus; species Burhinus oedicnemus. The sequence continues at coordinate 4,095,910 of VFFE01008050.1, forward strand.
ATACAAGAGAAAAACGCTTTAAATAAAGAAGGGAGTATTTAACATTTTGATATCTCCAAAATAATAACTTGTATGTGAAAATGCTGAAAGTCTGTGAGGGAATTACACTATGAAGTAAAGCTGCAGATAGTTGTTGCTTTTTTTTTCTTTTGTTAAATGTTTTAAATTTAAATCCTTGCTGCCCTCATGTGGATGTATACTGTTTTTTCTCCATCTGCTGAAACCAGCAATGGACAGATTTTGTCAGAAGAGCAGCACATATAACAGTATTTATACAAATCAGATACTGAACTGATGCTGGCTGGCTGAGCTGAGGATCTCGAGCCGTGTGGCTGGCAGTCCCTGTGAATACATTTCCTGCATTGTAGTTCTGGAGAACCAGGAGCACCCTGAGTGTTAGGAATCTGCTGCCCAAACTCTGTCTGGAGAAAGCTGCCTTTGCAGCTGGCAGAAGGTGATGAAGGCTCCTTCTGAACCAGGTAGTGGGTATCCCGAATTGACCGGGTGCGTCCGTCCAGAACGAACATGCGGTATTGCCAAGCACCTTTCAGCTCAGGGTATGAGACAAAGCAGAGAACCGAGCACAAGTCTCTAATGTACAGCTGCTGTAGGAGCAACACTGATAAAATGATACAAAAACAACAAAAAAGGAAGAGAAATAATCCAGCAAGAGTCAAGTTAAATTACTATTTTCATAGCTGTTACTCACTGATGCACAGACAATTGCTGTGTATATTAGCATAAATAATGTTTTTTCAGGAATTCATGTTGGAATTGCATTGTTACCTGTATGTTATTGTACCATTACCTATATGTTATCATACCATTAGAAGTTGTGGTACATTGTTAGCTAACTATAGAGTCTCATGGCATGGTGTATTAGTTGCCCATCTACCTACCAGAACGAAGTGGTCCAACAAAAGTTTAGCGAATACCAACCATTGGGATAAGTTACTTAGAAAATGAGGACTTACTCATTGGTAATTTGTAAAGCAAATAGCAATACTGAATTTTATAACATTGCAATAAAGGATTTGAATGAATGACTTTGCCAATCTTCCTTCTGTAAAATAGCCTGTGCAGAAATATGAGATACAGAATGATGGATAAACTTTTAAGGCTTTTGTTTGCCGGGTAATTGAACATCTAATCCAACTAAGTTTCAGATCTTTCTTAGGCCCTGTGCGTTTCGCTGTATACACATGACTTTACAGAGTATTAAACAAATTCTGTAAATTATGTTCAGAGCTGACTCTGCTAATCAAAATTGAGGAGCCCTTTTCTAGACAGTCAGACATTAAAAATGCTTTTTAAGGAAAAGTTAGTTAGCTCATTAGTATGCAAGGGAAAGTGCAATCAAAATAAAAATAGGAATGCAGTAACCTGAACAGTGCTCAGATATCCTGCTGTTTTGCCTGAATTATTTGTATTTGCTGCCATTGCTGTTAACACCAGAGGCTTTCAAAAACAGATTGACTGCAGCCATAAAATAACGACTGAGGATGAGACCCGAGGCGGAGGCCTGCAGCTTGGAAAGGAGAAGCAGGGTGTGGGGATATCTGCCAGATGACGAGCAGGCGAGTTATCACTGGGAAGGATGTAATGTCGCTTAAAGAGTGGTGCTAGCTGCGGATCCCAGGCGGCTGTGCTGGACAATTTGTTTGCTTGGGTGCTGTTTCGGATCAGGAGGGGTTTATAGGCTAGCTGGATCAGACTTAACATCCCAGATATCGTCACTTTCTGTCCTGTGGGGTAATACTGTAACCTGTTCTTGATAGCGGTAAAACCCCTCTAAGAGAGACAGAGCCTTTTTGCTCTCCCTTGTCATTTGCTTCAGCCAGGAATTGCCTTCTGTGTGCAACAGCAAGTTCTGGACTATAGTACGCTGCTGCTAAAAATCCACTCCTTTTCAACCACCCCAGCAAAGCCAAGTGCGGCAGAGCCCTGCTGCTTCCCACGGGAAGAGGGGCTTGGGGTCAGGGCTCTGGCTCTCAGGAGCCGTGAGCGTGGCGAGGTGTGCGGGAGGCTGTGCAAGGCTCCCTGCGGTCCAAGTTCTCCACACCCGATGCCTGGCACAGAGCGGAGGGAGCCGCTGCCATCCCGGCCCCGGGGGGGCGCCTCCTCCATCGGCTGTCCTCACCCCACTGCCCTCCAGTTGGGGAACTGGGAGAGTTTGGTTCCCAGATCCTCTTTGAGGATCTACTTTCCATATCACAAACATCATGTTCTTCAGAAGATGCCTGTGGCAAGATACTCAGAAGTTTCTTCTGTGCACCGTGCTTCTGCTGATAAAATAAGCACTGTAATTGAAATCTGAATTTAATAAAAGTTCTCACGTGTGGGGACTTCAGCATACTTTGTTTGAACTCTCTAGCCTTTATAGTCACTTTTTTCTTGCTAATCTCTAATCTCTGTTGTGTTCTAGTAGCAATATGGGAACCGGTGGTTAGCCAAGAAATACCTTTTATATTCAGTTTTCTGTTTAAAATGACGGTTGGAATTTGGGGCTCTGTTAGCCTCACCAGCCATCTGGATTTTCTCTGTGTGGTTTAATATTGTCCTGAAAATAACGAAACTTACTCTGTACGACAGGGCGCTTGGAAATACAGTGAGCAGCCAAAGAGCTCACTAACGGGAGAACAAGTGATCGGGTATCAACGGCTCAGTGGTGCTGCCTCCGCACCGGTTGTCGCTCCATGGCACAAGTAAAAGAGGGTCATTTGCCTTGGGTGTGCCGTGGGGCAAAAGCGGGTACGGGGACGATTGCTGCAGAGCAGCAGAAGCACGGTAGAGTGGTTTTTGCACAGTGACATGTCAAATCACTGAAATCTAGCCCAGTTCATTTCTGTTTTAAGGATATTGCATGAGGAGTGTGCTGGCAATTTGATTTGATGCTTGCGTTCCAGCCTTACTTTGTAAGGCCTAGGGAAATAGATACCAAGTGGATTATGTGTCGTTTTACCTGTGCTTTTCAGGGGAAAAAGAATAGGATCTTCCTTAAACTTACAGTAAGCATTTACTCTAGTTCTCTGGAGGAGATCCGAGAGTGAACTGTATGTGGCACTGACTGGAGTTTATATTTCTTTTACTAATTGGTCTGTACAGTGAAAAACCTCAGAAAGTGAGATCACTGAGCAAACAGGATAGCAAAACTCCACTAAAGCACTAATTGACGCTGTTAGTCTTCTGATGAGCGGCATTGTCACTTGTTTCAAATTGTTTCCCCTCATCTACTTCTTCCTGAATAAATATTTCCAACACTCACGTTAAAAAAATCTGAATATTTAAAGTGCAGGATAGAATACAGTGTTCAACTATACATTCATCCCAGTGCTGTTACCTTACAATATACCAACTAGTAGAATAGTGTAACAAAATTTTGATATGGAAATTCTATGATTGAAACCATCTTGTTGTAATGCCACTTTGTGTCAAGTATTCCTTCCCTCTGACCTCATTAGGTGTGCCTAGTCATTAGATACAGTGTTACTAAAGAGTTTTAACTTAGAAGCTGCTTTGATTAATGATTGGTTGGACTGAGCTTTTATTGTGTAGTATTAACTAGATTTAAAAATGGCAAAATGCCATAGTGGCATTAATGCCAGACTTTAATGAGAAGCAGAAGTAAACTCCAAGGACCCTTATGATTTTAATATGGAGTGAACTTACATTCTCATTACCTTAATGTCCTGTCCTATTTTCTGTACAAGTATTCCAATAATTTCTAGAGAATAGTAGCCTAGACAGCATATTACAAAGATGTAATCTCAAGTGTATAACCCTCTATTTTTAATGAATCATAAATTTTGATAATTTTAGAACCAGATTTATTCAGTGTTATTATCAAATAGAGAAAAATGCTTCATACTGCTTTGGGCCTTGTTAATTAAGAAACAATATGGAAGTAAGCCAAAGCCAGACTGGCAAACATTTCTCCTGATTAATAATATACTGACAGTGTAGATGAAAAATGCATTTTCACATTTTTGTGTCATCTGCTACTTGAATTTCCTTTTACTGTCTTCTTAAGTTAATTTAGTTCTCCTGAAAGTTTACAAAGTTGGCACCTCTAGAGATTAATAACCTTATTTTTTCACCATTGATCACATATTTCAGTATATGATACTGCCAAGAAAACCCAGACCGTTCTCACTTCAGACAGAATTTGGTCGTCTCCTTAAATCCTACTAGAGCTGATAGGATTTGAGCATATACTTAAAAGGTAATTGCTGAATGTGGGCCTTTATATCTAGCATTTTTTTCAGTCCACGGTATCTTTGCTGAGAGAACTAAAGGGCACTGATCTATTATTATTGAAGATGAACAGGAAAAAACTTGCCCTTCACAGGAGTCTGAGATTTTTTTCTTCCTGCATTGATCCCGATTTCCTGATTTTGGTTATTTTTCAGTGATCTTCCTATAACAAAAAGCGTGTAATGAACTTTTTGTTTCTGCACAGTAATATGCTGTGAGAATTGGGCACAGTGTACTAATAAGCAATAATAGCAGTTCTTCACAGAAGCGGCACTGTTTCTGCCAAAGCACGTAGGACGACATCCAACCGAATACTTGGGCTGTAATGCCTAATTTCTCATCGAAATCACGGATATATTGGACTTGACTTAAATAGGATTACTCACTCAAGCAAGTTTACGCAAGGGTCTAAGGCACGTATCCAGCTTTCAGTGAGTTCGGAGTCTCCGCACTCGTTTGGCCCTGAGCCCCAGGCACTTGCATAACATTGCTTGCGTGGGTGACCCTGCGAAAGTGAGACCTACATCAACATGGTTACTCATACCAGCAAAACTGTGCCCGTGGACAAGGGATGACGGTTGAGGATCCTGCTTCCTCTTGTACGACATTGAAAACTGCTGTTTTCACTGATGGTCGAAGCTCGTTAGCCAGCATTACCTTTGCAGTCCCCCTCAATAATTTCTGTGCCACTGAGTTTTTCGGCTACAGTCCAATATCACTTCTGTATTCTTTACTTAATTGACTCCGATATTGTTTTTCCTTTTTTTAGGAAGAAGGCCAACAAAAACGAAGGACAAGAAAAAGAAGAAAAAGAATTTGATGGAAAGGGCTCAGAAGCAGCACAGCATCTTTTTAGCGACAGATAAAACAAGCCAATAAAGACTTGATTTTCTTTAATATATTTTTTTTTGCGAAGTGCACAAAAGCTGCTATATGCTCCTGCCCATGGACGCACTACGATTCAGCTGCTTTGACAGTATTGGTGGCAAATAACTTGTGAAAAAAAAAGCCCACAAGCTTGTTTGTTTTATTTATATATTTTTTATTTTATATTTTTCTTCTCATTTTTGACCTGAAGACTTCAAGGTCAGGAGAGCACTGAATTGAATCAGTGGAAGTGGTGCTGGAGTGCATCGAAGATTTTGTCCCGAGTGCCTGGTCAGTGTGTTGACCCGGAAGGGCAGCAGGAAAGAAACCTATGTATCACCATTAGGCGGACTTGTGCATATTTAAATTAAAAAGAAAGGAGGTGTAGGTACTGTTGCATTTATGACCTTTGTTTCCTATATTTGTACATTTCAAGAGTAAATGGATATGACTTACCTACTTAGCGTTAATGTACGTTGTTCTCAGCACCTGCTACATTGAAACAGTTGTATAATAAAACTGCTTTAAGACAATATACCACAGGAATTACTGCTTAGACTTACAGAAGCACAACAGACTCTATGTGTACATATTACTCTGTCTACATATAAATGAACATATTTACTATACATCTATGCATTTTTATGTATAATACTTTATACATTGTTTAAAGTTATGTCCTGTTGGTTCTAGTAATATACTTTAAAATAATCCAGTAAATGTTTACTTTTTACTATGTTTTAAGTATCTTCTCATATTTCTCAATAGTTACAAACTGGATTTTTTTTTCTCATTTGTAAAGCACATTCAGATGGCTAAACTACCTTGTACTGACCTTCGCAATGGAATGTCAGCTCTGAAGTATACTTGCCAGACTAGTAAACCGCGAGTCTTTTCTGCTTTTCTGTACTCCTATCTCAGTGTATTTTTGTCTCAGAAAAAGAAGTGTTAACTTTTTTAGGATGAGGCACGATGATGACAGATGTTCTGAGTGTCAGGAGAGAAACTATATGGAAAGTTCTTGGTATCTAAGATTGTACGTGTAGTTTTTCCAAATGTAATGCACAATGTTTTATTTCTGTTAGTCCTGATCCAGTCAGATACAGCGAACAAATACCTGAATAGGGGAGAAACAAAAGAAAAGGCTCTGTAAGTTCAGTTATTCAAAATTACAGCAAACCCTAGTCAATGTCCCAGTATTGCCGGTTATTTGTAGAAGTTTAGCAAATTTAATCTGCATCTGTTGTTTGTTTGGGGTTTTTTGGGGGGAGGGGTGGAGAGAATTTTCCGTGTAGGAAGTTAAAATGGCTCAGGATGTGTAATTTGGTAAACTAGCATTATTGGGCTTGCATTCAAGGTGATTTTTTAGTACCTGCTGGGAAAAGCCCACAATAAAATAGCTGTCATTTATGCTGTCACTTAGAGAAGTTATTCCAGTTCTGGGACTAAAACTTGACCTACACAAAGCAAGGAAAAGGTAAAATAGACCCCAGACCCCTATGAAACTCTTTTTGGCATATACTATAGAAAAATCCCACAAATCTCAGTTTTAGTTTTATGAGTTATAAGCTTTACAAATAAACTAGGGAAATAAAGCATCTATAAGCACAAATATATCCATACTTAGCTAGGACTAGTGTTGCTACAGAAATGTGCACTAGTTAGGCGCATATGAATGTTCCATGAAACCGCTTGTGGACTTCCACAAACTGTGAGGTTTTCACCATTTTTTATTTAGAATATATTCATATTTACCTAGAACACAATAATGTTAAGGGCAGTAAGATTGTTCTGATCCTGGGCTGCTATTTTGGACATTAAATGCTCACTTAAAAAAAAAAAAAAAAAAAGACAATAAGAACTGTAGCTGCCTGTTTGCTTACTGGTTATCAAATTTGGCTGTAAGTGCAGTGAATGCCCTCATACGATCCTTTTAGTAGTCATTACAAATACTGTATTAGGCATGTCATGGAAAGAATGCTACAAAATACAATAAAATGATGTCACAAGCTTCTGAGTAAGATATTTTTGGTCCTTTTTAATTCAAAGTGTATTCCTTTGGAACAGCATACACATAGGAAAATTGGAGAAGGTGTGTGGACGCAGATTTTCTCCCACTGGAGTGGAAAATTTGGGGATTTTTCCAAACAGATATTCAAAGACATGTATGAAAAGGCACTGTACGTTAGTTATACATTGATTTCTCATATCCCAGTCATCTTCATATTCAGAGTTTCCTTGAGAGTGTAGACACAAAAAACTCGTCCCTAAGTAGCAAGTGCTACCTGCACTTGCTACCAGGAAACCCAAAGGTTCTTCTTTGTCCTAGACATCTGTTTTTATCCTGCCTTTGTGTGGTGGATCCTATCAACATATTCACAGTGCTGAAGTTTTCATAAGATCATACTTCTGAGGCTGGGAAGGACATTGAGAGGTCATCTAGGCCCTGTCCCTGCTTGAAACAAGGCTAACCTCAAAGGTAATTCAGATCTGCCTGAGGCAGAAGGTTTTGCAACCTCTCCACTCCGTGTTTCAATGTTTGACTACCTTCAGAGGCAATTTTGTTTTCCTTTTGTCCAAGCACAATGTTACTGTTGCAATTTGTGTCCATTGACCCTTGTCCTTTCGCTGTGCACTTCTCAGAGGAGTTGGGCTTAGGCTGTGCTATAAGCCCTGTTCAGGTAGCTGAAGACTGCCACTAGATTTCCCTTTAGCCTTCTCTTCTTCAGGCAAAATACCCACAGTGTCTTTGGCCTCTCTTCAGATGTTGTCCTCCAGCCCCATAACTATTTTATAGAATCATAGAATCATTTAGGTTGGAAAAGACCTTTAAGATCATCCAGTCCAACCATTGACCCTACTCTACCAGGTCTGCCACTAAACCATGTCTCTAAGCACCACATCTACACGACTTTTAAACACATCTAGGGATGGTGACTCAACCACGTCCATGGGCAGCCTGTTCCAGTGTTTGATAACTCTTTCTGTGAAAAATTTTTTCCTAATGTCCAGTCTAAACCTCCCCTGGTGTTTCCTCTTGTCCTAACGGTAGTTACTTGGGAGAAGAGACTAGCTCCCATCTCACTACAGCCTCCTTTCAGGTAGTTAGTGACCTGCCACATTCTTCCCTCATATTGAGTACCCAAACATGAGGACGGTACCCCAGTGGTGTCCTCCTGACCACCGAGCAGAGGATATTTAACCTCTCTCAGACTACTTCTCCCTTTCAGGATTCCAGACATGATCCTTACAGTGGTGGCTTTCATCCTTCTTCTGGGATGCTTGGAGAACTGGGAACATCTCTGGGAGAGGACTGGTTTATGCTACTGCTTCAGGTTCTACAAACACTATTGCTTGGTAAAGTGAAGAAGAGCAGGTTTTCAAAGCTGGATATCACAAAAACAGCCTGTGCCGCTCTGCCTCTTATTTCCCTTAAATTTGATCGGAAGCGGGCTTGTAAAGGTCTGTCTTCTTTTCTGGTAGGCAGCAGAACAGGTGCAGAGGCCACCCTTTTCCCCTCTCAGAGCTGTCATTACCTTTTGAATCTAACTTTCTCTCAAACAGTGGAAGGATTCAGAGCAGTGGAGCTTCTGTCTTCACAATGTTTTTGTGCCTCTAGTTTAACCATTAGCTATTGGAAATTTGTTTAAAACTAGAAAAGATTCAAGTTAGTAAGACGAAGAAATTTCCATGCTGTAATCATTGGTTTAAAAAGTGTTACATTGCAATGATGTGCGAAACGTTAGTTTTTGAAAGCATACATTCTTTTATACCTTATTCACCTATCCCAGAAGAGACAGTTGCATAGCCCCACTCTGCATTTAGGATCTCTCTATCCTCAGCATACTTTACCTTACCCTGACCTCCTAAAATCCGTCTCTTTAAATTAAAAAAAAATCCAAAGCCCCCAAAAAAGCAGGTGCAAGTTTAAAGCAATTATTTTGTGGCTGACTGGTCTTTACTGCATCTCAGCTGTTCTTGCTAGTGAGGAATTACCGTTACATGTCTCTTTTCTTATTCCTGGGGGAAAAAAAATGTTGCATTCCACATTATGGCAATGCAAACCTCCCATATTACAAATGTCAGTACTAGGAAATTGTTCTCCTCTTACACCTATATGCTTAACATAAAGATGTCTATGAAAGAAAAGTGAATACTTGTAGAACTTATATGATGTGTCTCCCTTTATCTGTATGAGTTTATATTACAGAAAACTGCAGAAGAGAAAAGAATATAAAGTACATTTTCATTCGTTAGCTAAAAATAAAGTAAAAATCAATTAAATACCATGTTAACTTTATTTTTTTCTATGAAAATAAAAAATATTGGTAAAATCTTATTGAAAGCTTATAAATTGAGAAGACTTTTCCAGATAGATTAAGATGAAAGTTAGTGCTTCAACTTTGTTTTGTTGATGAAATAGAATCTAGAATAAAAATAACTGGATACTACCGGCACAAGTGCCATGCTTTTTTAAGTGGGCACTGAAGGCTGATGCTACCACTTACCAGAGGGTATGAGGGATTTTTGAATTGAAACTGCACGTCTCTTTCCCTTCACCAACAAAAGGTACTTGTCTCTTGACACTAGGTCACTTTCACTTCTGATGGTGTAAGCCAGCATAAATTCCAGTAAACTTTAGACTGTTGTTTTTTTGGGCTGACACCAACAGGAACAAAATGTACCCTTCTGAAAGTGTAACCCACAAACCACTGTCAGCTCTTTGTTTAGTTCCGTACCAAAAGTTCTGCGCTGAACCTGCCATCATTTCTTTTGTGAGAAGCCCCTGTCCAGGAGTGAGGAAAGGACATTAACTTTAGGAAGTACGACAGCAGCCTGACCTACAGGACGCTTGAGAGACGGGCAGACCGGTGTTTGAAGTGCAGCTCCTCTCAGGAATGAAAAATACTGTAGTGAAGGTATGACTAGAAAGAGCATCCTAAGTGAGACCAGCCTTTAGCCCGTTGTCTAACTCTTCTAGACTTCAAATGATTTTTTTTTTTTAAATGCAAACTAGTTCTGTTTATGTCTAATGAACATACGTCCTCAACCCCAGTGAAGTTGGATCCTTACTTAAACTGGCCAGTAGTGTATCTGTGGTCATGCCAGCTGTGAAAGAGCTGCCCAGCCTCCTTGTTTTCAAATTGTGTCTTCAGTGACACTCATGTAATCTTGTTAGTTTTTATTGGGCAATACCAATGAAACTAATAGTTTATAAACCACAAATGAATAAACACTGAAAATGAGGCTGTTTTGTTTTTCTGCAGTCACTTCTCAAAATAGAAATTCAGCTCAAGAGAACAAACTGTGGCAGTTAGAGAATATGTCTTGGCTTGCAACTGCACCTCAGCTTCCCTTTCAGATTAAAAGGGGGCTTTATGGGAGAGATAAGAGTTCTGTTTGGTTGGGATTTTTTTCCCATTAAGTCCTCTTTTTATCAGAAACTTTGGGGAGATGTTATGTTAGCTTTCACTTTCTGAGTGGACTTGGAGGTATTGCTTGCCATCTACAGGAGCTAAGGTGTTCTGCTGAAGGGGGTAGCCTGATCTTTGCTCCACAATTGTGTCAGTCTTTTATCTGGCTGCCATCTAGTAATACATACGCAAAAAAAATCTCAGGGACATGGAGTGCAGCCACAAGATTTCTCTGTCACAGTTTGGTACTCTCCTTTTGGCCTTGTGTTCCTTGTTATGCTGTGGCCTGGCTTTGGCAGGAGCAGTGAACAGCCCTTCTACCACAGATGTCGTCTAGTCTGATTATTCTCTTGACTAGGGCATGCGGATTCAAACTCTAAGGCTGATCTTAGTAATTTATTTTGTGATCAGGTATTTTCTCTCTCAAGAGTTAAAGAGAAATTCATGGACTAATGGTCTATAAACAGATGATGAGAGGAATAGGGGAGTATGTATCCTCTCACATCCATAATCTAAAACAGGAATGGGTAAGCATACAGGCAAGCATAATGACCGTCCCTATGCCAATGACTGCAGATGCTGAGGGAGTACGAGGTGAATGGACTGCAGGTAATGGCTAATGTGCTCACCTTACACAGTATTGCCCATTGCCACTCTTGGAGGCAGAATATTGAACTATTGGTTTGACCCCTTAGAACCTCTTTTTAGGTTTTTATATAAAAGTATATAGCCTTTGTTGCTCTACTAAGATAGTTTAGATAACAGTTTTTCTCCTTTTTTTTTGCTTCATCATGCATTCATCATGAATTTGTAAACGCAAATCAGTTCAATCCCAGTTCACTGGGATTGTTCAGAATCAAAGTCTTTGATCGGTTCTGTTGAGACAGTTGATAAAGACAGTCGGTGTCTTTGGCAGGGAAGGTACAAGGTTCTTATCACCTGAAGGTATATTTGACTTTGAACTAAAACCATGAAGAATTTGCCGGTTTATGACATTGTGATAGTTCATAGAAGATTGGCAACAGTAACAACAAATGTGGAAGAAACATTTTCAGTCTGAATTTTGTATGCAGTTATGATAATGATGCATGAATGCTGAATGACAGCATTTTAAAAATCTGTACTGACATGACCAAAATTGTATTTCTTCTGGTTATAAATGAGCTGCAGCTCTACAATGCCGATTAGTTGAATGAGGCAATCATTTTTCATTCTTACTCTCATTTTGTTATTATTTTTTCTTCATGCAAACAGTGCAGCACAAGGACTTTGGATTTTTGCCTACTCTTTCTTCCCCTTTCCTCCTGCTCCCTGGTGCTCCCTATACCATAATTCAAGGAATTCCCATGAGCTCTAAGCTGCAGATGCTTTGCAATATGTAGCTGAATTGCAGATGTTTTGGCATGTATTTCCAAGTTACACAGCCAGCCACTCTGAAGAAAATCCAGATGTTATTCAGAGAGAGAAAGTAGGTAGCACATGCTTTCTGGAGGGATATATTAATTCTTATGATTTCTCTGGTCAGCTTAATTTTTTGAGGTGTGATGTAAAAAGAAAGGGCAGATATATTATCTGGGAAGCCTCCAAATCCACTTCTTGGAAAAGTGACCATACTGGCACTGAAGAATATTGGTGTGTTTTTAAGCAGAACGCTAGCATTACTGTACTGAATACACAGAGGAGATGGAGAACTCAGCTGTATGTCAGAATTCCCTGCTACAAATAACCTTATCACAAATCCAAATTACCTTTTCCCTATTAAAATGGCTAATTAACAGATAAAAATATAGATGAAGGCTTCTTGAGCAAATATAGGTCATTTAGGGCTGATGAACCCTTTACTAACAATGAAGATATGGTGTGCATTTCAGCCTGGACTATTGTACCACCAAGGCATTATTCAAGACGAGTCTTGAAACCCAGCATATATTTCTTAAGATCTGGAGTAGGACTTGAAACCTAGAACAGGACAATTTTGCTTCCTAAGCAGAATTTCTTCCATGGAATATAGCAGGTTATACAACAACAAATTCCTGAAATGTGTGTTTTCCTCCATCTGAGTTAGTCTTAAAAAGAGCAAGCCATTCATTTTCTCCACATCAAGCTTCTGGTGGGAGTACCTTCCTTCAGTGTGCTTCCACCTGCCTAATTATTCCAGCAGCAAAATTGTCCACCAGCTGTAGCCCATTTTGAATACTACATTTGCCAAGCAGAAGTCACTTTAGACTCCTGTAGAAAATGTTATGCCTCCCCTGTCCTCTATAAAAAATTTAAAGGTTTAGAGAGTAGATCATGATCCGGAGCGCAGCAGTCCTGAGGCTGATCGACAGCAATGAGGCCTTTTGTGTACACAGTACTGGGTGTACTTTCTGCCTTCTTGGGAACTCGGCAAGGGTGGGTTGATTAGGCAGATTGAAATGTCCGAAGAAACCTGGAGTGAGTGAGAGTCTAAATTTGACTGTGGTGGTGTTAGTTTCAATGAATTTCTTTCTCACCTAGAGGTTATAGTCAATGTTAAGCACACATATCCTCTGCTCTGTCGATTATGTGCTATTCTAGCTCTCTTCTGTCACACTAATATGAAACTCCTCTTATGCTGATTTTTGCTATCTGCTGTTTGCAAAAAATGCTTTTGCTAAGCATTCACTGAAGAAAAGAGTTGGATTGGAAGTTTTGTTTGTGAAAGATCTCACACGACCAAACTGTTCTAAACATGACACCCACACATTTTCCATGTGGCATCTGTTATGCAAAGTGCACCTGGATCAGCAAATTGTAGTTTAAAAACTCTCAGAATTACACAGCTGCTTCTGCATGAAATGAAGAATACGTGTGCAAGTGAGACTTAATAGAAAATTCACCTCAGTAGATACACAATCCTGACTTGTTAGAGCTTTGCTTAGCCTGGCCTAGCCTATTAACAAGACTTTGCCATCCGTTGGACATAAAAACCAAACTAAGCGTGAGCTAAGGTATTTGTAAGGGAGAATAGCTACCTGAAAGGAACACATGTTATCTCTGCATGTATTTATTGTTCTGAAGGGCTAGATGTGCATATGGGCAGAGAGAAGGGCAATGCACAGCCAGTAACTGATTTTTAATTCCTGTATAAATGTTTCCATACAGTTGAGGTGGTACTGCTGAGGACTGACACACAAGCCTTCTTTAACTTAACTGGGGTAGCCAGGCACTTTGGAGTTCCCACCCATCTTCTCCACAGACTGCCGGGGTCATCATCACCAGCCTTTCTCTTCAGCTATGCTTGTTGAGAGCCATGCATATTCATTTCAATTGAAATAGATAGAAGTGTATATGTATTTAGAAGTTTATAAATTACAGCAGCCCAGAAACAAGTATTCTACCATGTAACATACTGCTATGTTGCATTAATCCTCAGAACGCAGCTGAAACAGAGATCTAGGCACAGGAGCTTCATTAGATCTTACAGCAGAATCTTTAGATCTTGCTGAGGTGAAGCTATCAGACACCACTGTGCTCATCTTGTTTGTGAGCTCCCAGAAGGCCCATAGCGACTTTGATGAGTCACCATGATTCTGAGCAGGCACAGATCTGTAAAAATACAGACTTCACTGGTGGCTAAAATGTCGTCCCTTTTTTTTTGAGAAAATTCATATTGGTGTTCAGTCAGATGCAGAAAAAGTCAAAAACAAACACATTCCAAAAATTTTCTGTCCAAGCTGAAAAACAGTCTAATCTTAAGCTAGCAAGAATCCTACCCTTAACTTTTTGGAAGTTAACATCAGATGTAATCAGAAGCACAGGCTCACAAATGCTGTTTGTCAGTGAAGTCTCTCTATGGGTAGATACTATTCAGCTTCAGACTTTCAAAGCAAAGTACATCTAAAATGTGCATTGTACTTGCATCTTTAATAACAGTTTAATAGTAGGAGTAATAAAAAAGATATAATAATGTGTATATATTGAACTAAAAAAATGGCAATTGCACAGGACAGTGAGATTTTAAGAGGAAAGGGGGCCATCTCACAGGCTATGTCCAGTTGCATCTGTAGAATTGTTCAAAACTATGTACCATACAGGGTAGCATATGACACATTTAGATAAGTGGTTGAAAGGATAAATCTGGGCAATGTTTTCTTTGTAAATCGGAACACAAAAATACTATTTAATTTTAAAAGCTGGCCTTGTAGTTGAGGTCTTCTTTACCTTTTCCCATTTAGTGTGTGTAGGTAAACCTGTTGCCTTCTGGGGAATAAATCCTTTCTCTGTTCTTCATGAAAAAGTATAATTGCAAAGGTAGTTTTTCATCAGTGCAGGACAGCAACAACTGAAAAACTAGTATAAGCTTAATAAGCCCTCAAAATTCTGAAAATGCCCTCATTTCTTCCAAGAGTATTATTTTAACTAATCCTGGTTTCTCTGGATCATGGGAGAGATAGAAAGCATGTGTGCAAATACGCACTTCTCAACAGCGTGGGAAGCCATTGGCTTGGACCCAATGTCTTGCATATTCAATGCCAGTTCAATGCTAGCTATGTGAATTGCTATTTAGAAGACTGTGAGCTTCATAACTGTTACTTAGCTTTTTAGAGAAAATACCAGGCCTTTAATTTTTGCTCTTTTATTTGAAAAAAAGAAGAAAATATTATTTCTTCCATGAGTTGTTTATTTCAGTGAATGATTTGAAGGGAGATGATTGCAAGTTGCTAACCAGTATTGGGGTACGATTGGTATCTGCCAATTGTCAAAACTACTTTTTAAATAAAACCCCCCCAAACTTAAATGTCTGTTATATACAAATTACAAGTTCCAAGGATTTTTTTGGATGAGAAATATTTGGTAGTATGAAACATAAGAGTACGGAATAAATATCTGAGGCATTAGAAATTCAGTGCTATTTTCACAATAATTTGTCAAATGTGATCATTTTATTTTTCAGCACACACTATTTTTTTCTGAATTTATATTTGGCATACAGGCATAAGTGTGCATAAGTTACAGGTTGTAAGTCGCAGGGGGACGCAGTGGTAACCAGTGTGGGGAAGTAATGAACTATCCTGTGATGGTCACAGCTGCTTCCAGCTGCCTCTGAAACAAGCGTTGTCAACAGTGGGAAAAGCCATCCCTGATCAAAACTTTAGCCGAACCCAGAAGCCTCCAGTGCTGCTACTCAAAAGT
Organism: Burhinus oedicnemus; assembly: GCA_008921705.1. Classification (NCBI taxonomy): domain Eukaryota; kingdom Metazoa; phylum Chordata; class Aves; order Charadriiformes; family Burhinidae; genus Burhinus; species Burhinus oedicnemus. Next base: position 4,111,602 of record VFFE01008050.1, read on the forward strand.
ATTTTAGAAGGACAATGGCAACTGCCGGGGTCTGGAGATGCACTCTTGGAGCAGGAGACTCCTCATGTTGAGGGGCATATGGACACCCTGATGGGCCTCTGAGTGACACACGCCGGCGCAGGTACACCCCTGAGGGACTGTGGCTCACCATCTCACTGGCCGGGTTTTGGTGGATTTAGTGTAATCCAAGGCAGAAAGAAGGAAAATACAGACTGGGGATGGAGGAGAATAGGGGTTTATATAAAGGGTTTTTTTGTGTGTGCATGTTCTTTTTCTCAGTACCAAACTTGGTAAGCAGAGCTGTGTATTTGTTGGCACTCCAGCAAAATTCCCCAAATCTAGCCTGCTTTGCCCAAAACAGTGGAGGTTGAAGTAGCCTGGTAGAGCTGGTAGTGCTGAGGTCCCAACTTCACATGCAAAATTCTTCTTTATGCATGTATTTGTTTTGCAATATTCCTGAAAACTACTTTTCATATTTGTTGAGTCCTTGTGGGTAATGCTGAAGACAGTTTATTTAGAAAAATAAGTGCCCATCTGATTAAAAGTGATTCATGAACCTCTGGCTTGTGGTGTTGTGCCAGCTTGGGAAAGCTCTCAGGATTGGTCCTGTGGTACATGATCTCTCGCTTAGGATCAAAAAAACAGGAATATATGTCAAGAAGACCAGAGCAGGAGAAAAAAAGGCAGGTTGAGCTAATACTGTGGTGCTATAGAGAGAACCACGGCAGAATATTTTAGTCAGTCATATTTCAAATGAAGTGAGCACAACAGCAGTTTTGATTTAAAAAGTGTCCATACCATAAGATATTTGGTATGAGAAATAGTGCCAAGATGAAGGAACTGCTAACAACATTCAGGTTAGAGAAGTAATGAAGAGGTCCTGAACAGATTAGAACATCAGACAAGACAACCGTTTTTTTTTCAATCTGAAAAACCCCATAAAGCTACCTTTATAACGAGGTGGTAAAGGAAATGAACTGTGTTGGGTTTGTTGGCAGCTTAACATTTATTTTGGTTCTTTGCTTCTTGAAATTGTATCAGAGGTTGTGTGCAAATATTTCAGGTAATTTACTGTCTAAAATGATGCATTTGGCAAAAGCATTGCAGAAAAAAATGAGTTTCAATCTCTGATTGGAAAAGTAACAGCAGTACTGAAAAAAAAAAGAGAATTAAAGTGCTTTTAACAAGGAACTAATTTAGTAGTTCCATTTCATTGTCTCTTACTTTGTGTCAAGTGGTAGCTAGTAACATTTTTCGCAGACACTAATGGAGACCTAGGATAGAAACAGATGCTTCACAAAAGCTGGTGTTCTCAAATGCCCCTGTGTTACAGGATCTCTGATGTTACCCTCCTGTCTCTTAGGTAAGAGTCAATTCAAATCCGTTTAACCTATAAGCCTGGGTTTTTAAGGGGGCCTTGGCCGAACACACTGTACTTGAGACATACGCAACAGCAGAGCCAGTCCAAATCAGTGCTTGAGCAGTCACTTGAACAGATGAGCTGATACTGCAGGTTTTGCTGGCTCAATAAGTAGGAATTACTGTGGGGTATTGCAGTGTTAATCCTCTTCCTAAGACAAAGTCACTTGGGTGAGTACTAAGGCCACAGTGTTCTGCAAGGAAAGCCATTTGCACAGTTAATGGTCTACATTAGAAAGCAGTTGGAGAGAGGTGTGTCGTTAGAGGGAAACATATGAGGGAAAGTGTTTTCCCCATCATGAAGATTTTTACAATTGCCTTTCTTCCTCAGCTCTGTGGGTGAGATTTTGCAAAAAAACTGGGGCCTAAAGATTCATGGGACTGTGTCCCAAGCATTGTTCTCTAGCACTCTTCCAATTGCTCGCTTGACCTCTGTGAGTTGATCACTGACTAGATATCATCATTCTAACTAAAAACTACTGAAAAGACAGGAATTTCTCTTCTTCATGTTAAGAAATAGTAACATCACAGATCTACTAGTGTAGCCATTCTCTTATCTCCCACTACTTCTGTTGGGAGCCCTTCAGAGATCCTGAGCCTAGTGCCTTCAAGGGAGAGACACCTGTTCAACTCTAGCTGTAGAACTGTCAGAGAATGCCAGTATCTACGCGACACTGTCTTGCATGCACTTGCAAAGAGAAAGCGCAGAGACAAAACCGTCTCCAATGCTAAAACAAATGAAAGGTTTACCGGCAAAAGTACCTTCAGGAGAAAAAGTCAAAGCAAGGCCTCTCATCGTGCCACTGTCTACCCACACAATGATAAACTGGAGTATGTCCTTGCATGTCTGCGAAGAGGAAGTGGATGGTCATCAAAATGTCCCAGACAGTACTTTTCATAACTGAATCTCCGCCTCTCTCCTCCAGTCAGGACATCTGGGCAGGATGAGACTTACCAAAGCAACCAGGTACGTTTGAGCAGACTGCCGCTTGGGCACCAGTGCTGTGCACCCAGTAAAGGAGGAGTTCAGCCACTCTGGAAATGCTGCAGAGGGAATCCTCTGTTCTGTTCATTTCTGCACAGTAGACACAAAAAATATCCTATTCTGGATATCAGCTGCCTGCTACAATACTTACTAAAGCTGAGATCCTTCCTTAGGATTAATACCACATATTCAAGCAGCTGCCAAGTCTGAAGAATTTAAGATTTTCAAAATCTTCATTTTCTGCATGAAATCCTCAATCACGGCTCATGTTTGTTGCCTTCACGCATTTTCCTTGTCTTGTTGTCTGCTCATAAAATCCTTCTACCCCATGCTGTCCTTTAATTCCAACTCTCTGCACAAAACAAGTGGAAATATTCAGACATTGCACAACAAAAATGTTTATAATAGTGGAAGATACCAAGAGTGTAACTAAAACAATGGCAAAGATGTATTAGCTCAAAGATGTATTAATAAATTTAATGTTAAATAAAGCTGGACCTTCAAGAGGTAAATATTTAAATCAAGCCACAAAGATGGCTCAAATTGTATAATGCTTTGAGGAAGTATGGAGCGTTTTGTTGAACACAGTTCTGCAATATGAATGCTAAAATTTGTATTAAACTTTATGCAGATTTTGGTGTATCATAAAACTGAATAGAAGCCAAAGAGGATGTTTTTCTTTGTTGTGTAAGTTGGAAGCCTAAGCAGCACTCAGAGGACCCGGCTGACTGTTGTTTGCCCTTCATGCCTGTAATAAATGTTGTCAAGTGAATAGCAACACTTCATCTCTTTCTAGTTTGTCCAGGCCTTTCTGGACAAGACCCTCAAAAGGAAAGCTACCCCGGAGGAGAAGGAGGGCAATAGCATTCCAAAACTCTGAGCAGAAACGTTTTCGTCTTTGTTAGCATGAAAACTAAGAGCAGCCCAAAACGTTCTTGGGCTTTTTATCATTTCCCTTAGCAACTGCAGAACTACAGCCCAGATGAAGAAGGGGACTGTCACCCAGACAGAGAATGACAAGTCTTCAAAGAAAACTGAAAAGGGAACAGACGCTTCTGCTCTGTCCCTGCAGAAGGCCACAGACTGTCCAGGGACTTCAGCGGAGCATGTGACTGGAGAGGGGCATGGTGCAGACAGTGCAGCAGCAGAGAGCTGTGTTGGAGCCCCTTCTGTTAGAAATGTCAAATATTGCCTCCAAGAAACATGGAAAAAGATTCATTTTTAAGAACAGTCCTTGCCACAACATTCTCCTCTTCAGAGAGATGGAGAAGGGGACTGCTTTGAGCACATGCCCTCCTAGGACTTTATGTACCCCCCATCGTCTGACTCAGTTCCTCTGATCTTAATTTTTACCATAACTTTGTTTAATTATCACTCTTTTATTTCAAGAGTAACATGTTGCCTGCCAGTTTTGTATTAATGCAATAATATTCTATTGCTGAAAGAGTTGTTTGAAAAGTTTAGTATTTTACTATTATTTTCCGATTTGAGCAAGCAGATTTCCATACAGTATGCTCCTTATGCATAGCCATCTCTGCTTAGGCAGGAATAAAAAACACTCATTTTTCTTGGTTGCCTGGGAGTTCTTCTTCCTTAGTCTCAAGCCCTATGAAAAAGGCTGTTGTATCTATCTATCATACAAGGGTCTTAATTCGAAGCATATCTTCTTTTAATAAGATATTATCATCTACTCATTAATAGCTCCATTGTTTTTCTGGCCATTGCACAAAAGGAGAAAATGTTCCACTGCCTTGCCTAAATTTCCAGTGGGAAGCTTCATAAACTGGGTATTACAGAGCAGGAACTGTGCCGTGCTAATATTTATGGTCATCATAACAGTAAACTTAGATTTTGCCAACATTGTACATTGAGCAAGGGGGCAAAGTAATGCCAGGTAATTTTCTGGCCCACATCTAACTGTGAACATCATCAGGATCCAGGACTGTGTATGTTAGCATGTACGACTAGTCAACTTAGTTGCTGTTACATCCTAGTGAGGGACATTTTGGACAGGGCCCCTCCTCTTATCTACCTGCCACATGATTGTATTTAAACATAGATGGAATATACAGTGATAAACTGTCTTTTGCACACTGTGTTTCATGCACTCGTGGGTTCTTGCCGAGGGACAAAGCTTACTAACCTTTCTATTCCTGGAATATTATCAAGGTTGCCTAAAGTTTCTGGTCTGTGGCTTGGGTCCATGACACGTAGACTTTGGGCTCTAATGCCAGCTCTGAGTTGCTCTTGAAATACCGTGTTATTACATATAGTCCTGACCTGTTCATTTCCAGTTAACTGCCCTGCTTTTCCAAATACCCTTTTATTATACACTTTTCTGGATCAACTGCCCTCCAGTCCCACTGTGCTGATTTGCTGTTGTCTTCCACAGGGATAAATCGGGACTATCAGCACTGTGTAGGAAGACTGCTACTAGTCTTTCAGCCTTAGTCAAGAGGAGTCAATTACTTTATCATCTTCATCTCACCTGTAATCTCTAAACAGCCTGTCACTGCTTAGCAGGTTATAATAGAACATTATTATCTAACAACTATTATGTTCATGTATGACTTCCTGCTAACAACTTAACAGTTTTGCATCAGAAGAAGATTAACAGATTAGATTTCACAAAGAACCCACATCACACAAATCTTCAAAAGATCTTCTCAAAGGAACAAGAACCAAAATAAACACTTCTTGAAAATAAGGCAGTTGATCAAAATTGACCACTGCTTCCTTTGAAAGTAATCAGATGAAGATTTGTGGGTAAAAGGCATCCTCTGGAGGCAGCAAGATTGTTTGATTTTTCTTTAAATGAAAATCTATCTATTAATAAAGAATTCAAAGTACTCCATTCTGCCTAAATTCAGATCCGAAAAGGCCCTTCATATGCAAGTAATAATGAGTGCCAGACATTTTTTGCCTTGTTCTTCACATTATAAAAGATACTGTAAGGACAGCAGCTACATATGCCAAAAGTGATTTAGACTTTGGATTTTTTGCTAATTCAAATTCCTTTTATGCACAAAACAAAGGACAGTTTCTACTTCCCTCATACTAAACATTACCTAGTTATTCAGGTACTATTTGATTGAAGAAAAATGGTGTGCATCTTAAATAGAGATGAGAGATTTTGCTGTTACAGCTTTTAGTAACAAAATGGTGTCTCATTTCCAAACCCTCTCCGATGCAGAACTACAAAGGAAACGTCAGATCCACTAAACCTAGAAAAGTTCTCAAAGAAATCCTAACAGATTTTGGTTTATTGCCTGAATAGCATTTTTATTTTAAAAAATGACAAAAAAAAATCCAAAAAACTTTGTCTAAGGAACTTTATCCAAGAAACTGTCTGAGAAACCAATATGCATATTCATGCATTATACATTTTTTTCTGTGGATTAGAGTAAGAGCATTTTTAATAAAAAGGAGCCTGACCCTTCAGGTTTATCTCTGAACAAATCATTACAGTAATATGTGTGTGTGTATGTTTATTTTAATATTCTTATGCAGAATTAGAAATGCTGAGTTACTACGGGAAGCCGTTCTCTTGGCACTTCCATCTTGGCCAGAGCCAAGCATAAGAGTTATTGTATAGATACGGCACAGCTCTTTTGTTTTCCTTTAGTTTTCTAGGGATACTTCTAAAAAACACGCAGATTTAAAAACAGGAGTAGTTTCTGGTGGGAAATGGCCCTGCGGGGTAGGAATAAAGGCGCTGCAAATCTCGGGAGCGCTCTCCTTCCCCACCGCTGTCCGGCGGCGGAGCGCCAGTGCCGCCCACAGGCCACCTCCTGCTCCTGCTCTTGCTCCTGCTCCTGCTGCTGCTGCTGCTGCTGGTCCTCCTCCTGCTGGTCCTCCTCCTGCTGCTGCTGGTGGTTGAGGTGGTGGTGCTGCTGCTGCTGCTCTGCTGCGGGAGCCTGGCCACGGTACACTGTGCTATCCCGCCGTCCGCGGCTGCCGAGGGTATCCCAGATTTACGGAGGCCTTTTCAGCCCTTGCAATCCCGGTGTTTGTTTTTATATAGGTGAGGCGAAAAGGTCACGGCTCTTAAACTTTTCACATATCTCCATCTTATCAGGCAATGGAAGAAAACCGTGCTGCAATTCGTACAGCAGCATTTCTGCGGGGTGGGGAGAAGGACCTTTTACAGCAACTTAAGGCAACGTATGAAGGTACATCATTCTTTATGAAATGTGAAATACTTCACATCAGAAGAAGAAAAAAAATCTTTCATAAACTGTGGCTTCCTGATTTCTAGACTGTTGATTTCCAAACTTAGCAGCACAGCAGAAACGCCAAACTAATCCACTGTAGGTTCCTCACAATCCGCATTTACAAGTATATCTCTGCACTTCAACTAAATTAATCAGAACTTAATACGTTAGCTGTTGAGCCTTGTTTCTAAATGGTATTTCCTTCCTTAGCTGAACAATGTAAAAATGTGTGTGCAAATACTTCTACAAAACACTGATGATAAATAGCTGACAATAAACAGCTATAAGAAAACATAAATCATAGAATCTTAGAATCATTTAGGTTGGAAGACACCTTTAAGATCACCGAGTCCAGCTGTAAACCTAACACTGCCAAGTCCATCACTAAACCATGTCCCTAAGTGACACGTCTATACATGATGCTTTCTAAAGAAAGAATGCAATCCCAAAAGGAAGCAATATTTCACATGAGGATATTTTTCAATACTCTCTGTGATTTATTTTTTTAGAGCCTTGCAGAAAGCACTTGGAAATTTTCATTGGGCAATATTGCACAGTTGAAGTATTTTTTTATTTTTGCCTTTGGATGGGGGCATATATCCTCCTCTGGATAGTTGGTTTTTTCCTATATATCCTACACTGATAATACTTATTTCATGGAGACTGTGACATGAATTTTTCTTTGATGTGTATTCTTTTAGTTAAAAAAGTGAACAGAACAGTACATAGATTTGATTATGTTTCAAAAAACATAGGCAGTTGAACTAGATGATCACTGTAGGTCCCTTCCAACTGAAATAGTCTGTTCTGTTCTGTTCTATTCTATTCTATTCTATTCTATTCTATTCTATTCTATTCAAAGCAAAAGAAAACCTATCTGAAATGCTGAACTGAGCTGAATGTTGTTTGGAAGGCAAGCTGTTTTACTGTCAGGGAATACGACATTTAATATGATATTTTTTAAAATCTCAGTTCAGATTAGACTCAGGAGGAGGTCCATTCTAAGTTCTAACTTTGACTTTTCTTCCACTTGATGTTATAGCCAAATGAGAGCTGGCATGATAAGATTGATTTTATATAGTATGCTCACATCTTCTCTGGATGTACTGACATGGCTTTGTCCTGTACACTCAAAGCTTAAAAGAAATTGAGATCCTTTTCTGTCCTCCTGATGTTGCCTGTGGTCCTTATATGCACAGATATTGCGGGTAAAATAGTTAAAAGAAATGAGTATTAAGATTTGGAAAGGAAAACAATTTTTTTGTGAACCAAATTAGTCTAATGAAAAATATAAACCTTTTCTCCAAATCTTGCCCATCATTTAATGCATAATTACCTGTAGGCCCATGATGAGACATTTCATTATCAAAAGACGAAGGGAGTGTTTCTGTCATGCCTTGAAGTACTGCAGTTAATTTCTTTGCCTGCTCTATGCTGTGGGAAAAAGTCACTACAGCTAAAACCAGCATGTTTGCAAAAATCAAATATAAATTAAGTATAGCATAGCTTCCTTGCTTTAACTGCTTTCAGTTCAGCTATGTGGCTTTAACACAAGTTACTATCATGTGCTCCTGAAAAATATTGTTTATACTGCTTCCAGGGTAGCCAGGACTTGTTACTTGCAAGATATGTATGTTTTATTTTAAAAAAATAACAGTAATATCCTAGTTAGAAGTGCTAGCAAGAGTGTTTACTCTGTAGTTGTACCTTGTTTCTCACTTGTTACTCTCAGTTGGCCATGCATTTTTGGTATTACGTGAGTATTAGAAAGCTTTCAAATTTCCAGTGAATTCCCAAGATGAAAATGGACTGAAAGATTTAAGCTTTTCATTTGCATAATAAGGGAGATATATTTGGAACCAGAATCACAGAACCATGGAATATTGGAGGCTGGAAGGGATCTCTGAAGATCCTCTAGTAACCACCTGCTCAAAGCAGGGTCAGCTAGAGCAGAGTGCTCAGGGCTGTGTCCAGCCAGGTTTTGAATATCTCCAAGCATCAAGAATCCACAACCTCTCTGTTGGAACAGGTTGTTCAAAGTATTCAATCACCTTTACAGTAAAAAACCCTTTTTCTAAGTTTAAATGGAATTTCCTTTATTTCAGTTTGTTCCCATTGCCTCTCCCCCTTCCACTGCTCACCACTCAAGCGCCTGGCTCTGTCATCTTTGTTCCCTCTCATCAGGTACTATTTTATTTATATTTGTAAGATCCTCCTGAGCCTTCTCTTCTCCAAGCTAAACAGCCCAAGTTCTCAGCCTCTCCTTGTATGACAGATGCTCCAGTCCCTTAATCATATCCATGGCCTTTCACTGGACTTAGACCGGTATGTTCATATGTTCCTTTGCTGGGGAGACCAGTGCTCTGGATGTGTCTCACAGGTGATGTGTAGACGGGCAGGATCACCCCCTTTAACCTCCTCCTGATTCTGTTCCTGAGGTAGATCTGGATGCTGTTGGCGCCCTTTGCTGCAAAAACACATTACCGGCTCATGTTCAACAAGTTGGCCACCCTTACTAAAGTCAAGAGCCACTGTTCTCACCTCGTTCATAGAACCACTCGTAGAAAGCTATCAGATTTGTCAAGCATGATTTCCACTTCATAGACTCATGTTGGCTTCTCCCCATTATCTTTATGTCCTTAATATGTTTGGCAACAGTATTCGGGATTATTCGCTCCATCACCTTCCCAGTAATTGAGGTGAGGCTGAACAGCCTGTAATTCCCCAGATACTCTTCCTTGCTGTTCTTAAAGATGGGAGTGATATTTACTTTCCTCCAGGAGTGACATGTACTTTTGTCCGGTCCTCAGGAACCTCCCCCGGTTTCATCTGCTGGTGAATCCCATCACATCCCATGGACTTGCATATGCCCCATTTGTCTAAATGTTGCCTAACCTAATCCTCCTCCATGGGCAAGTCTTCCTTGCTCCAGACTTTCCCTTAGGTCTCAGAGGCCTGGGATTCCTGAAGCTGGCTTACCAGTGAAGACCAAGGCAAAGAAGTCATTGAGCACCTTGACCTTCCCCTTGTCCTTTGTCACCAGGACCCCTGTTCCATTTAGAAGTGGGCCTACATTTCTCCTGGTCATATCTTTGTTTTGCTGCTGATAAGCCTGTAAAAGCTTTTCTTGTTGCTCTTCACTTACCTTGCCAGATTTAACTCTAGATGGATTTGTCTTTCCCATCCCTGCATGCTCAGACTGTTTTTATATTCCTCCTGGGTTGCCTGTTCTTGCTTCCACCTCCTGCATAATTTCCTTTTATGTTTGAGTTTTATCAGGACCTTCTTGATCATCCATGTGGGTGTCCTCCAACTGCTTGATGTCCTGCATATGAGGATGATTCATTCGTGAGCTTGGCAGAGGTGATCCTTGAAAATCAACAAACTCTCCCGGACTGCTCTTCTGTCCAGGACACTATCACATGGGATTTCTCCAAGCAGCTCTCTGAAGAGGCAACGTTTGCTCTCCTGAAGTCCCGGGTTGTGAGCCTACTATATTACATTGTGTAACCCTGCTTTGTACCTTGATCTCTCCCCTATGGAAACAAAACAAACTTGGAACAGAGGGTAGATGGATTCCATGCTGGTTACCAGATAAGTATATGGTACCAAACTAATAATGTTTCCTTTTTTTGGTCAGCTCTGTCTATCTTAACATCTTTGATTCATCTACAGTCCAATTACCTTAGTTCTAGGTAATGAGTCTACCATAATTTTTTTTTAATAAAAAAAAATAATTACATCCATGATAAATGATGGATGAAGGAAACACCTTTTATATAACTTTACATTCTCATTTACTTAAATCTCAATTCCATTTCAAAAGTCAAAACCCCAACACAAAGGTAAAAGAAAAAAGATTGCCTTTCTCTTTAAAGTGCTGAGTTTATTCTTGGCAGCCTGACACTGAGAGCTCTCTACAGAAAGCTGAAGTTGATGCTTTTTCCTCACTTTCTGACCTCTTGACTTTTACCAAAACCTGCAGTTTGTTCGTACTAGTAACTCAGGGTGAGTTGGAGGGGACACATATTATATACTTTAGATAAAATTGTCCTCTCAACTTAGGCCAGAGCAGGTGGATTTGGCTGCTCTAAGTAGCTGACAATAACTACGTTATGCAATGATGCACCAGTAGATAACAGGAAAGATGAAGTTTTCTTTCACACTGATCAGGTTTGTTTCCCTTTTTTCTTGGACAGGCATGTATAAATGTACTTAAGGAAACAGAAAAGACCCAGAGGAAAGTTAAAAAGTCTCTTTTCTCTTTTTCAATGTCAAGGACATAAGAAAGTCAACAGGGAAAAGAAGTCTGGCTTCAGACAATGGAAACCCTTTGTTTAAGGATGTTGCTTTCATATTTTCCCTTTCAAAATCTTATATAAAGCTGAGGAAAGTCATTCCTCCCATCCTATGCCAGAGACAGAAATAATCAAAAGCCAGAACCCAGGGAGATCAGGAGTCTCAGAGCAGCTGGCCAAGGAGATTGTTAACAAAGTCATAGAAAAACAAGAGGTTTTCCAGAGCTATGGAAATTTGCTGCAGTGGTGTGGAAGAGCCAAAGAGATGGGGAGCAGGAGGCCAGTAACTGTGAGAGAAGAGGCAGACAACCTAGTTCTAAGCAAGCAAGAGGCCCCGGCAGCCATCAAGAGAAGGAGGGCCTTCTCTTGAAGATTCAGGATCAAAATCAGGTTTTCTTAGAGGTCAGGATAAAACAGATGTTCCAAATATACAATCTGCTTCAGAGACAAGCTTCACCTGGGTGAGAGGGTACTGGCCAAATTTGGAAATCCTTACTGCTACACAGTTCATGGGATGTGATGTTTCCAGAGAGAAATAATTGGCTGATAAATAGCACCAAGATGTAAAATCAAAGGATATTGTTAATCCCTCTTTTCAGCATAGGAAGAAACATTTTGAAAGATGGAAGATATATTTCCTACACATTTTGGTACGTCTCACGCCAAGCAAATAGACATTTGTAGATATACTGGCTAGCTTCATCATCTCAAGGAACTGGACTAAGTCACAACACGGCCCTTAACCCGTCTCCCCATTAGAAAGCACAGCCATGACCATTCCTTCCCCCTTTTTATTATTATACTCTACTATATATATGCTCTGGTTTCTCTTCAGATTGTATCAGTACAGATTGACAAGGGAAATGCTTCCTAGCTCTGTTGGAAGTGTGACTGGGACAAATGAGAGACAGGTTGGACTCTGAAGTAATACTTTTCCATTAGTTATTGGCAGGTGAGAGTCTCAAAGAACTGAACCTGCAGGAAGACATGCATTAGAAGAGTCAGACAGGGTCTTGTCCCCACGATGCTGTTGGGAATACAGGGGACACACTTCATAGGGAAGCTCTTTTCCTGCAGCAGGCAGCAGCCCCACTGCCTTACTTCGCCAGAGCTCTTCTACGGCACCTGCATGCCGCCATACTGCTGCTTAGAGAGACAGTCATACCTGCTGAGTGCAAAATAATACGCTGCTGGAAGTTACCAGGAGAAAGACAAGTTGTATGGTGAGAGTAGGATTATTTGTGGTCATTGCAGTAGGTTCGTGTGAAAGCACTTGAGCTTAGCTGACTAAAGAGCCTTTACAAGGCCAAGTAAGAAAGACACTGCTGCAGGCATGGCCTCGTTGACAGCTTGAAGATAAGTGTCTTGAAAAGATTATCTCATTGCTAGTATGCAGCTAGTATTGGTGTGTACTCTGCTATTATTACCAGATTTTACTTGCAAATATTTTCTCGATGATGTAGCTACATGCGGAGGAGGCGGCATCCTAGCCAAAGGCAACTGAAACAAACTGCATTTGTTTTGTTTAATTTGTTTTCATTGACTTTAATGAGCTTTGCATTCTACTTTACTTTTATTTTTAAATTGCTTCTGGTGTCACAAAACATTACTAAGCTGGGCTTTTCTTGACGGAAATATCAAGACAAGCAAGAAAATCTCAGAATAATCAGTAAAAATAATAGAATTATATTTTAAACACGAGATGAAGAAAAATTTATAACTCCCAATAATAATGAAGTATATTTAAATTGTTTTAGATTGTGTTATATTACTGGATTTCACATCAACTTTAGAGACAAAGCGATAACTAAATACATGTGCTCGTTTGGGGTGGGATAATTAGTGTCTGCCAGAATTAGCTGCATGAAAAATAAAACAATATATACTGAATCTTAGCTGTGGTTGCATTCAATGATTTTGATTTGTGCATTTGTAATAAATCTTCTACAAACTCTTCAAGGCATAACTTGCTGCTTCTTTCTTTCTTTAAATAGTAATCTGGTTTCAATTGTAACATTAAAGTGATATTCATCCTTTTAATTTCAACTAAGATGACAGCTGACTCCAATTTTTGTGTTTATAGGAGTAAATGAAAAGAACACAAAATGTGCTCTTCAACAACCCTTTATGATATAAAGTGCTACTCTACTTACATTGGAATATTTGTTAGAAAAACTAATTCTTCCATAAACAATATTGTACTCATAATATAATCAGGACATCAGTGATGTTAGAGCGGAGACCAAATGAAAAAAGGACTAAAACGACATTTCTGATGTTCCAGCCCTAGTGCGAGTTCTGTTGATTTAATATGCCTCTCGCACAAGTGATGTAAGACCCATTTCCAACGGTGTGCTCTGACTGCTCTGCATGCGGGTTTTTGTGAGTCCTTGTTGACGTGTTGACTTTCAGAGCTCAAATCTCTTGCTGGTCTGCTGGGGTCTGGCTCTTCCAGTTTGGGATTGTGTTCAGCTCTGTTAATTTGCTTTTTCTTTTTTCTTTCTTTTTTTGCTCATTTATGAAAGTCAGCAGAACTTCTCAAGGACATCTCACTTTAATGAGATGTTACTCATAGGAAATCTTTTTTTCTTAGGTAATTTGTTTAACAGTGGAAAAAGCTGGAAATGTCACATGCTAAATGAAAAGCATTTGACATTTTTGCACAGTGGTTAAAGGAACAGTTACGCAATTTTCCCTCCTATTTCTTCATGTTAGTTTTAGGAGAAAATATGAAAATAGGCAATTATTTTGCTACAAGGGTTTTTTTTCCTGAGTTCTGTGAATGACTTAATACCCGAATGGGAAAAGTCCCATATTTCAGACTTTCTTTTCAGACTCTGCAAACACTGGCAGATATTGCGTTCAAAACACAAATCTGATGCAAAACATGCAGTGATCTTTCCCATTACATGGCTAAATTTGTATCTTTTTTTTAAAGCAAAAGCATTGGTCTTCTGGATCACAATAAAGGACACTGGAAAAGAATATATTGTTCCAAAACTTGTCCTACAATTCAAACTCATTGTCAGAATTTCAGATCAGACAACAGAGTAATTTAAATCAAGCTGCTGTCACTTCTCATCTTGGCTTACCATCGAGTTAGAGCTTAGGTAGCTTTTTAACATTTCTAGTATAGATGTCTGTTCCACACATCCATCCACACATTCCACCTATCCATCCCAGGATGAAGTCTAACAATTTGGAGAAGGAGGCCTGCTGATGAAGGCTGGCTGGAATTTCTGTTGTTTCCCTTTTGTCCTCAAACTGATATTGTAAGAAAAAGTGTTCAAGTCTCTGTTATGCCCTGGTGTCTCCTTCACATGCAGATCCCTCTGTCTTTCCTTTTCCTGTTGGGTCTTTGGAAATAGACTGGTGGTGTATGATGCTGATATTTAGGGGTAGGAAACAGCAAAAATTCATCCAGTCCAGACCATATTTTGAAGCACTGATTGTTTGAGAGTTGGTTGGGCAGTTTCCTTGCTCCTGGTGCACCACCTAATCACGGAATCACAGAATCATGGAATTTTCAGACTTGGAAGGGACCTCTAGAGATCATCTAGTCCAACTCCCCTGCTGACGCAGGAATGCCTACAGCACATTACTCAGGACTGCATCCAGGTGGGTCTTCAAAATCTCCAGAGAAGGGCACTCCACAACCTCCCTGGGCAGCCTGTGCCAGTGCTCTGGCACCCTCACTGTAAAGAAGTTTTTTCTTGTGTTTGAATGGAACTTCCTGTGTTCCAGCTTGTGCCCGTTGCCCCTTGTCCTGTCACTGGGAACCACTGAAAAGAGTCTGCCTCCATCCTCCTTCAACCCACCCTTTAGTATACTTGGACAAATTGTTCCAGGCTCAGATATATTATTAAAGCGAATGGAAACTTTTAATGAGGAAATGAAACTCTCTCTTCTTTTCTTAGATTACCTCTGTAGGGAAAATATGAAGACAAATTGTTATGCAAATGAAGAATTAAAGGGGTTAGAATATCCAGCATGTTTTAAAACTGCTTTAATCGTAGATCGTTGATTACCAGCTGCATGTCTTACACAATTCTTTGAGCAGTATTAATATTACAAAAAGTACAAAGAGTTAGGAGACAATGGGGAATATAACACTTACATGCAACGCTGACAGCCGTGAATAGCAAGAATTGTTAAACCTCAAGTAACCAGCCCATGCAGTTAACTCCAACATCCCTAGACTCTTTTTATTCCCTTCATGAAGCAAACATAAGCATTCTTTCTAATGTAAAATAGTATGAACAATACTATCATTTCTCCACATGGTTTAATGAGAAAATGACTGATTAAAGAGATCCCAGATGTACAGATCTAACTGGAACATGCAAATATACTCGACTTATTTAAAACACATATATAATTGTTAGAAAAGTGCATTTTAGAGGGTAATTAGCCCCCAAAAGAGAAAGACAACAATTTAGAATACATTTTAGATCACCAAAGGGGAAGATCTCTATTAGTGGTGCATTCCATCCATGTATATTCTTTAAATATCTGTAAAAAAAGCAGAATTAAAGAAGTAAAACATGGCAGTTTTATGATGACTCATAAAATCACCAAAAATATTTCAGCGTTTCAGTTGCCAGAGTTAAGGCTTTCAGCAGCTGGCTTGGGATCCCTCAGTGTACAGTTTTGTCCAACGTACTTTATAGGTCTTGAAAGAGTTAAGTCAACTCTTCTTAAACCTGTATTGGTGCACCCTTAAAACTTACACTAGATGCTAAACACTATAGCATCTAAGCATGTTCTGGTCTTCTTATATTCCTCCATAATGTCAATGAACTTTCACAGAGGGACAGACGCACATGAATGTAGCTAGCCATTTGGGTTTCTTGACGTTTTTTCCAGATTAGTGTATTTTGAATTCAGAACAGTTGCATGAGCATGAAACGCACTTAGAGACTTTTTCCCTCTCACAACCTCCCACCTTTTGAATAACTAGCTGATTTTGTAGGTGCCTGCCTAAATAAGATTAGCTGTGTACAGCTGTATGAACCCTTCTGCAAATATAGATCTTCAGTCTTTTCTGTATTCCTATTCATTTAATTAGCTACTGACAGGTGTTAATATTGTGACCTCAACTGACTTCCCAGTAAGTCGTTA
Organism: Burhinus oedicnemus; assembly: GCA_008921705.1. Classification (NCBI taxonomy): domain Eukaryota; kingdom Metazoa; phylum Chordata; class Aves; order Charadriiformes; family Burhinidae; genus Burhinus; species Burhinus oedicnemus. Next base: position 4,127,639 of record VFFE01008050.1, read on the forward strand.
AATGTTTTGTGTTCTTGCTTGGATTTACAGAGCAGCAGCAGATCAAGGTTTTGATTTATCGTTGCTTTTCAGGCCCCAGGACTTCTGCTTGGCAAAGAATGCAAATGCAAAATACTCCGGTAATTTTGCAGCACAAATTGATGTTCCACACTTCCAGGAGCAATACAGGGACCTGTTCAGTAGAAGAAACAGTACGATCTTCAGACATTTTAGGGAAAATACTGTAAAGAGTGCCCACAAAAGGCTAAGAAAACACTCAAGTAATTCTTGAAAGGTATGACTAAGCTGTGTTACTTTACTGATGAAAACAAATTTTTGCTTAGTCTTCTGTATCTTGCTCTTTTACAAATAAGGGAACTGGGGATGGAAAAGTCATTAGATTTACCACTGATTTTACTAATTCTGGTAAACGATGTATTTCTTATATAATTCACTTCATCTGTTCAACTCAGACCTTGTTAACTAGAACTCTGTGAATAAATGTTGTGTTTGGGGACAAAATATAACCATTTTGATAAACAATAACCCCAACTAAGTTGACACAGAAGTTTAATTCTAAGAATTGATCAGCATTTTTGAAAAAAAATCTTGGGGATTTTCAACAGTTAAAACTATTTTAAATGGAAAAAAAAAATCAAAACATGTATTTAAAAAATTAAGGATAGATGACCTTTTTGAAGCACTTTTCCTTTATTTCCTGTATGAGGCAAATGATTTTTCTTGTTGACATCAGGAACTCTATGCTGCTAAAAAGTCATCTCATTCTAGTACCAACTGCTATTGCATATTAGGGTTCACCAACAGGGGAAATGATGAAGAAAAACGAATTTTTTTCAGGTCCTATAACCATGTCCAGAGTGGATGGTGCAGCACATTACAGAGATGCCTGTGTTTGTTTCAGAAAAATTCTACTTCTTCTGGACTCAGAAATGTCAGGAGGACTGGCTCCCCAAACTTACTAAACCACTGAAAATTTCAGTTAATTGTCCAGGAAATACCCCTGGCCAATGCAGGACCAGCTGATGATTTCTAGGAAAATTCTTTGTGTAATGTAGATGCATCATGTTCAGTTAGAGATATCTGGAGTAATTGCATTGCATTGTTTAGTGTAAGCTTAGTGTAAAGTAAGAGCCTCACTTCCAATGAAGTCATAAAATTCCAGTCACCAGGCTTTGCAACAGAAAGCAAGTGTGAAATTATCTACAGTTTTTTTCTGCTATGCATCATGCCGATGTATAGGTTGTGAATTACAAGTCCTAAGAGAGTTTCCTTTTTTATGGATTTTTTTTCGGTTTGTTCTGACATGAGAGGAGTTAAACTGTCACATTACAAGAGCAGAAAAAAGTACCATGATTTACAAAAAAATCCAAATAAAACAGTATGCCTATAAATCACAGATCTTAGAAAATGTTATTTTGTACTTCAAAGACTGTTGAAACACCAAAGAAACTTTATAAAATTGTTTTTGTGGCAAATTGTTGGGGGACATCTGTTGTAACATCTTCTAATACTAGTACTTTGTATTTCTCCAGAAGTTCCTCCAAATATTTAAACATGCTTTACAAATAGCTTCTTAAGGAGTTAATCCAGTGAGTGATCAGTGTATATTGCTGATGTTTCTCTCACTGCACCGAAGTTATTATTTTACTAACTGAACACAACATTTTTAAGGGTGAGGTGTGTATGGCTCCAGCATTCGACCATGAGTAAGAATTCAATTAAAGAAGCTCAAAGTACAAAGAAAATCTGAGAGATTACTTTTCTATAATAGTGGCTATCACTGTAATATCTGAAGATCACCTTGTGAATAAATTAAACATTAGCCTTCTTTCTTTTTTTTTGATGGTTTTGCACTCTAGCTTTTTTCTTTTTTTTTTTTTTTTTTATCATTGATATGGAAGTATGAAAGAGGGGATGAATTATTCTATGATTATGGATAAGCTGAAATTAAAAAACTTAGCAACACTCCTGGAAGCAATTTGCTTATCAGTTGCATATTTTTCTCTGGAAGAATTTTTCATAGTTTTAGCTGATTCTTCAAAAGATTCTTTGTCCTGCTATTATGGATTTCTGCTTTGTTTTGCTTTGCTCCAAGGAATATGGGAATAAAGTAGTTAGTCCATCCAATATCTAGCATGAACTTCAAAAATATGAAAGAACCCTCTTTTACAAGGTGGGGAACGGAGTTGGGCACCACATTTTGCTATCGGTAGTTGACATTTGTTTCTGGTTCCATTTCACATAAGCAAATAATGATTGAAAACCTGGTTGTAAAGTATATTAGTGAAGTTTCACAGTAAGTAAATCTATGTATTCTTCCAAACTGTCTCATTCCACTAAGTGTTTGCTCTTGCAAATAAAAACATTAATGTTGTATTTTATTGGTTTATTCCTGAGTAAGTGCAAATAATACATGTCTGTGCTTCCTATGATTTCACTCAATGCCTAGATTTTGTTTCTTTCCCTGTAATTTTTCAAAAGTTCCATGATTTTTAAAAAATATTCAGCTTCCCTTTGCTCAACATGAGATGACTTAAGAGCCCCAGCTTTCATTTGTGAAAAAAGAGAGGTTGAGGTTTTTTCATTTTTGAGGTAATAGAGTACATGAGATTTAAGGGTATAATTTTTACTAATTTCATTATTGTTTGTGTCTCAATGACTATGCACTTACTGGATACTTTTGAGCTGGCATTTTTCCAGATCAATTGAATGTGTATGTTCTTCTCATAGAGAAAGGGAACATTTCTGGTGCTTGTTTTCCATGTACTTCTTACTACACTAGTCTAAAATTCCAGAATAGGTTTATTGTCACTAAACACAACAGAATGGGCAACTCTCTTCAAATAATAGCAATGAAAGCAGAAAAAAACCCCCCAAACAGACTATCGGATATTTCAGTCCATCTCAGTAAGACTCTTTCTTCTATCTGAGGATTTCATCCCACTTACACCTTCTCAGTTGATGCCCATCACCTGAACCTCTTTATCATGTCAATTGCCCTTAAGTATCGTATTTGCCTGCTACTAATTACAGGAGTACACTTCCATGAAGTGGGCTGCTGCTATAGTTTTTGGATTTTTGGTTAAATGGGGTTTTTTTTCATTATGAAGGGGAAAAAGTAATTCTAAACTTAGGCTTGGATTTACTTCTTGTTTATAAAGCACCTTTAATGTATATGCTCCTATGCATAATATTTCTTTGCCTGAGTTTGTGATTCTCCCTCTCTGGGGTTAAATTTAGCAGTTAGATATGTAATCTAGACAAGCTCCCAGATGATCCATAAAATAGGTGGAGAGACCTACTTCATTGAGATGGCTGGCTGTGCAATACTTTCTTTTTTTTTTTTTTTCTGTGTTTATATATGTAAAGTCTTTCTTATATTCCTCCATAGTATATGAATGAGATGCAAAATATGAAATGAAAAGTAGCGTTACAGATCTGACATGATGTAAGGTTTCATAGATTTGATGAGAAAAATATTGCAAGTTTTAAATTCTTTATGCATCCCTGGTCTAATTAGTGAAGGATTAGAATATTCGTCAAGCTGACAAGATTTTTTTTAATTTTTTTTGGTAGCCCTGTATTCAAATATGCCAAAAGAAAGGTAGTGGTTGAGTATCCCTGCTTATGTTTAGATTGCCTTTTTAACCTGAATATCTGTAAACATACATAGTGAAAGATTTAATATCAAAATCTTTAGTGAATGTCTGTAAATGGACATTGCTGGGAGACAGAGTTGAGTGGAAATGGTTGGAGAAGTCATGCTCTGTGGAAGTTCTGCATAAAACCAAAACTACAGCAAACTGGAAGATGCATAAGTAGATTTTTTGGGGTTTTTTTTTGCACATTTGGAAATTTCTTAAGGTTTATCGCACTAAAGCCTGCCTCCATGAGAAATCAGCTTAATTTAGGATTGAGTGACCTGAACCTAAAGCAAAATACACCATTCTTAAAACAAAAATGATAGTGCTAAAGTTGACTTTTAATATTTCATTTCATTAAACCAGTACAACTTGCCTGTAAGAGCTAGGTCTTCATTGAGTCATTTTACTCCCTGGTATTTTTTGTTTACAGAGTTCTTTAATAATTATAAATCCTTATAGCTACTTAGGTACATTTAAATCTTAAGAACATTTCCAGATATAGCTACATTTTTGTCTGTAAAATGGAAACCAAGGCTCTTGTTGACAAGTAGAACTCTCTCTTACTCTCTTCATAACATTATTTTTTCACGTCTTTTTGTCCAAAGGTCCCATAGTAGGCCCTGGTTTGGAGGGCCGGATGGGATGCTGAGGCCATCCAGCAGTTTATAAATGGATATTTAGTGCATAATAGTGCTTACTTTTATCTTGAATTTGTGGAATTTCATTTGTGGAATTTCAATTTCCAATTGGAAACACTTCAGTCCCCTAGAGAACTTAACTAGTAGAGTTTGTAAATGCAGAAAGATGATCACCATTGATATACAGTGAGGAAGATGTTGCTGAGTCATGTTGAAAATAAACCTGTACGACGGGAACTTCTTGTATCTATCTGGAGCCTTCCTGTCTTTCACAGTGAAGGAACTGATAAAATACATAGCAATACTAGGCTTGGGGATTCTCAGCTGTTTCTCGATATAGACAATTTTATTATCAGCTCTGAAACAGAAAAAGACTTTAAGTATCCCCCTGAAAGAAACAGCTTTTTTATGCCTCTGACCTGTTGTACATCATTTTATTACAGCAGTCATTGTTCTGTCTGTAATAACTTTGTGCTCTGAATGATTCTATCCTCCTGTAAGAACAGTATCCGCACTCCTTGGATGAAGTGCATAGCCTGTGTCAATTCATCTCTCAGCACTCATCCTATTTTTGTGTAGATGTCTTGAACTTGTCATCATTAGCGAAATAAACCCACATTCTTTGGCTCTCATCTAAAGTTTTGCTGAGGAAGTTTTACTCCTGTGCATTTGACAAGCTTCCTAGCTAGCTGTATGCTTCTACTATTATCACTGTTTTCTTTATTCCTGAATTATCTTTCTTGAATTCCATGTATATATTTAGTTAGTTTGTATCTTCTCTCACTGTTTTTGAACTTAATCCAGTGTCTAGCAATGTCAATAGGAGTCTTTCTGTTGTCTGTAGTGGGCATTTCACTGGGACCTTTCTAATGTTTGTATGCTATAACTAGTCTGTCATGGCATTTTGCACTGGTATGGTATTCTCAGAGAGTTTGACTAGTTTCTTCTAAATCCTGCTTTCCAGATTAAAGGAGAGGGATGGATAAACCCATAGGTATACCAAAAGGTATTTAATCATGCTTTAATCCTTTTCATACGGGTAAGTAATTTGGATGACTACAAGCTATATCCAGGAAAGGAGCTAAGAGCCTAGGGCTTAGAATCCTTGTTTGCATCTGTGCATATAATTAAAACAGGCCGTTAGGGAATGTGTCATGGCACAATTTACGTTCATATAGCTAAATGTTCTTTCTCCTATACCCTATGCTATCCCCAAACTATTCTCAGATGTTCTGAGAGAGTGCTCTTTGGCCTGAAAAAAGAAACGTGCCAGGAGGCTTGCTAGTGATTAAACAATATGAACAGTTGTATGTTGTGTCCATAATACCAGCCCTTAGACAAAACCGCAAATTGTGGTAAATGAAATCCAGAACCCACATGCATCCTCATGCGAGGCACTGGGGAGTTTAGAACTTCTAAAGGAAGGTCAAGAAATCTTGAGTTCTGAGGAACCTTTAATACCGGCATAGACTTTTAAAAGGGCTATGGAAGGGCATTTTTGTCCATTTAGGAGCCAGAATGTGAAGTTGTCTCCTGAGATTTTATATCTGTTCTTTGATAGAACAGAGTAGTGTTTAATTTATTTTAGAACAGACAGTAGAGGTTGTGTTTCCTGACTTCTATGCAATACTAAAGCAGTTAGAGCTCTTGCCAGAAAGCGGGAGTCTTACAATCAATATACTTTTCCGGTCTGTTAGGATTCAAATCCACAGGAATATGCCCAGGTTCTCAGACGATGACAATGTGAGTGGGTGAATAACATCACCCACTGAAGCACAGAATCATACAACAATTTATATTGGAAAGGACCTCCAGAGGTCATCCAGTCTAACCCCTTGCTCAAAGCAGGTCTACTTAGGCCAGGTTGCTCAGGGCTGTATCTGGAACATCTCCAAGGACGAAGATTCTACAACCTCTCTGAGTGGCCTGTTCCAATGTCTAATGTATAAGCAAGTTTTCTAATATCTGATCAGAATTTTCTATGTTCCTGACTTGTGCCTCTTGCCTCTCTTCCTATGACTGTGTGTTTGCAAGAGTCTGGCTCTGTCTTCACTGTATCTATCCTCTAATTAGGTGGTTGTAGACAGCAGTAAGGTCTTCCCTTAACCTTCTTAAGGCTGAACAGGCCCAGTTTTCTCAGCCTCTCCTTGCACATCATGTTCTCTGGCCTATTGGCTGTCTTAGTGGTCCTGCTCCAGTGTGTCAGTATCCTTCGTGCACTGAGGAGCCCTAAACCAGACACAGTACTCCAGATGTGGTCCCACAACTGTTGGACAGATGATAAGGACATGCACTTTAGTCCATAATTAGGTATGTAAGTCCCATTTCAGAAGTCCCAATATTTAGGAACTTGTCAAATCAGTGGGATTTTCTCTCCTATGAATCTTGAACTCCTACAGACTTATCTGTGAGAATTGTCATTGCCATGATGTTTGTTTTATTTCCTGAGAACCATAAGGGTAACATAGTTACATGGCTATAATCTGTTTTTTAATATCTCAGGCACATTTAGAAGCTAGTTTCCTCTGTCCTCATATTGGAAGATGAAGAAGTGCCTGTCTTCCCATTTGTAAAATGATTGAAAATACAAAGCGTGAGTTGGAATAATGACTGTAACGTTTCAAGGATTCTGGTGTGGTAGAAATAGATGTATTTTTAAATATTCATGACATAGTCTCTGAACTGCCTTACACCATGAAAGATATGACCACATCCACTTTGAACTGCTACAAAGAAGTACATAGAGTGGTTGAGAAGGGTCAGGCCCTGCATCGTATTTTAGTCTTGCTACTGATTCCTACTCTGTCAGTTTTAGGGAAATTGTCTAAATGCATTGTTTTCTTATCTACTCAACAGACTTAAAGAACATTTACAATGTTGCTTGAGAAGTCTGAATCAGTCATTCTATAAATAATACTAAATAAGCCACTTATTTACACCTTTTCCTTCAGATTTTCCAATAATCTGTATAAAAATCGGAGATAGTGCCACTTCTAACGAATAAGAACTTCTCTGTATTCCAAGATCTGCCTGTATTTCCATTTTTTGTAAGTGACAGGAACACTTTGGACAGGATTTAACCATGTGGGAATTTTATTGTGTTAAACTAGTGTGTAAATGGAAAAAACATTCCCTTTTACATTGTGACTCCTTTGAATAATCATTGTATATGGCTGTAGCTATTTATTCCTCTGAGTTTGCCATGATACAGAACTGAACTGTGTGTTGAGGACTCCTGGATCCCAGTGTCACATGTCAGGCCTTATACATTTGCTTTTTAAATAAATCAAACAATAAAATAAAAAGAGCTTCCATGTGCCCTTCCTGTTCAGTCTGTCAGCAAATAAGGATGAGTGAACTTCTCTGTTCAGAAAGGCAGCCCTTTGAAGATGTTTAGAAAAGAAATGGGGAGGCTAAGATCAAAGGACCCCAGAACCTGTTCTGCGTAGTCAGTGAGTATTGTTCTTGCACATCTGGGTCAGTTCAGAGTGTTTTTTTAGAGGCAGAAAATCTTCTCCCTAAAGGCAGAAAATCTTCTCCCTCTCTACACACTACATTCTCTTGAATTTATTATGTGAATTCAATGCTATATTGAAGTTAATTGGTAGTGACCCTGAATATATACAATCCTAGACAAAAACTATGCTAAACTCCAGTTAAGGTCACAAGATGTAGCTATAATTTGGAGTAATAAAGATAGCCAAAGGGCATGCAGGACAAATAAAAGAAACATAAAGATGTGTAAGAAACCTAAATGAATCTGATGAAGAAAATGCACAAGAGAGACATTCAAGCCTCCTCCCGCCTCCCCGCCATACTCCATAGTAATACCATGTGGCAATAATTCGATTTTTTCATAGCAGCTCAAATATGATTAAAAATTTTTAAAGAAACATGTTTACCTTAGTGGTTCCATCCAGCAGATCTGAATTACCCAAAATCACCCAAAGGTTTTTCCCAGTAGTCCTCCATTGCCAATGAACACTCTCTTATTAACTTGTCTCTAGAAAAAAACTTTGACAGTTTTATATTTTCATGAAGGAAAGAAACAAACAATATAATCAGCAAATTTGCATGTCCATATAAAGCACTAGAAACAAACAGCACTGCATTTTCCTGTGATCGTTACCGAACAAGAAACCTCCTTCATTGGGACCTTCTTCACCTACCCAGAAGGAAGACACTAGCATGTTCTGAAGGTCCACAGTTATTGCGCTGGGCCAACAACTGGGCCTATCCCATGTCTGACAGCCACTGCCAACCAATAAACCTTACCTACCCTTCTACTCCAGTTAAATCAAGCACATCCAACCTCTCCCCTTCATTCTGACCCAAATAAATTTGATTTGACCTTGTTTGCAATGTTAGAGATCAGTTGACTGATCAGGCAAGTAGAAAATCTCTGTGAAGCTCTTTTGGGCTGCCACCACCCATCTGCTTTCTCAAAGTCATACAAGAGTCTGGGTATTTACTGTAATGCTACCGCTGGCTTTTGTACCCAATGTTTTGAGACAGGCTAGTGAAGAAAACCCTATATAAGGGATAAATATGATCATTTTGATAGGGAAGAGGTGATTTTATTTGTTTAAGATGGAGGGCTTCTTCCCAGTGCAGTAAATCTTTTACTTGATTTCTGGAAATGCTTGTCATTCCAGGGCCACCCTTCAAGAGCTTTAGCACTGAGCTGTGTTGAGGCTCAAGAAGCACCTGGATTCGGTTTAGTTCAATTATTTGGGTAGCACAGCCCCTGGATTTTACAAACTGTTATATATGATATCAAATAATAGTACATCTATAAAGTAGATGTAAAAGAAGAGAAGTCAGTGTTCCTTGCCACATTCCCAGGTCAAATTCTCCAAGCTAGGAATTTCAGCTGAGTGTTCAAACTTGTAAGAATTAGATTTGTGACATTGACTTGAATGGGAAATTGTGTTACAACTGCAGGATTTGTTCCTATAGCTGGTGGCTCTCCAGGAAAAGCAAGAGTTTTGCAGTCTCACAGAAATCAAGTTACATTTCTGAACTTTCTACATTTGCTTCTTCATGAACTCTTCAGAGAGTTTCTAGTTCTCTGATGTTATCTTTTAAAATGAACGGATTTTTTAATAAAGATACAAATCCTCTGCGCAAGCCTTTCTTTTCCTATTCTAGTCCCAGAACTAACTCCTTCCCCCAAATTCTGCCTTTTACAACCCTGTAAAATATGACTTGTCTTTCTAACCTTAAACAGTAGAGGGCAACCTGAGAATGACTATCCTAACTGTTCCTACAGCTTGAAATGCTGTAAATCTGGTGGTTTAAAAGTTATTAACCACTATTGGTATGTTAAATACATGTTAAATACATGTTAAATAATCATAGTATTCAATACTGATTGTGGTTGTGCTATACTTGTTATATTTTTCAGTGTAAACTGAACTTTTTATTCTAGGTCAATTAACTATGAGATCTCAGCAAGAGTCACACCATACTCAGCGTTCCCATACTTAGCATAGTCTGTCATTTACAAAATAAATTTTGCAAATAGGTGGAAGAAATGTCTAAATATGGATGGGGAAATGACACCATGGAAAGAATAAAAACTTATGGAAATATCCTAGAATTAAACAAGGATAAAACGAGTATAATTTATAGAACTATTATAGGTTTTTATAGACATTTCATGACAATGGCTTATAATTCTGCATTTAACTACAGTTGAGTATAAATTCTGTATTACTTTATATTTTAAAGTTCTTGAAACAACATACTCATTTTAAGGGAGTTGTACAGTCTTTGCCTAAACTTAGTCGAAAGTGCTATATGCTATATTAATATGCTATATTAAATTTAGTGGAAGAAGTAAGAATACACATAAAAGACAGTGAGACACCAGAAGACACGAAATGAGAGCCCAAGAGAAAAGACCCTGTATAATATTAAATAACATGAGTGCTTGGCAGCAGTGATTGCTTTTTTGCTCATAGCCTGATCCAAATACTGCAGCAAATTTATTTGTTAAGAGCCATCCTTTAGATCTTGGAAATCATCTTTCTGTCACTATATAATAGAGCTTATTTATATTCAGCTGTGTTTCACTGTATTCCTTTAAACAAAAGTTTGCATTTTCAAACACAAGTTACAAAAATATGTGCAAAGAACATTTGCTGCTACTGTGTCCCTGGGGAGCCTGCGTGCCTTCCTCCCAAGTTTCTCTGAGGTTCCACAGGACTCATCGTTTAATCCAACTTTTATTTTCCCATCCTGTGGATCTTCTTCAAACACAACTCCAGCTATCATCTCTATGCCAATGACTCACAGGTTTAGTCCTCCATTCCAAGTTAAATTCAAATTCTTTTCCAGTCTCCTCAGTGCTACTAAATATCAGGGCAAGCTCAAACACCTGAAACACAATTCTTAATCATTGCCTTTCTGTTTTCTTTGTTGTATTTCCATGATATCATGGTTGTCCTTCCTGGGACTGATGCCTGTAAGATGGGGATTGTGTTAACCTCAGCCTTCTTTCCAGAGCTTCAGGTCCCATCTCTGGGAAGAATCTTTCCTTTTCATCCATGTGGAAACAAAGCTTAAGTTTCAACTCTCACATCTTTGAAACATTCAATTTACATCCATTTAAGATGGTGCTGTTATGCAGAACTTGGTCCCTAATACATTTTACAACTTCATATCACATAGCTTCCCCTTTTCATGGTAACAAAACACAAACTGCTTGTATTCTATTGCAGGGCACTTTCTTGCTCTTATTATCTCTTCAGTGATTCTGAGCTTCTAAATGCTTGTCTTTCCTGCCAGTGTCTCCCCTCATCAACTCATTGTTACATTTTTTCAACCAAGTATTTTTATGCTATTTGCTATAAATACTGGAAGCAACCCACCCATTTAGAACCATTTGTTGTGCTTAAAGCTAATGAAAATCTGGGAAGAAGTATTAAGCCTTAAACTTCACATCTTAATCTTGTCCTTTCCCAGTTTTTTCAAAGCATGAACAATATGACAAAATTAATTTTGACCAGAATTGGCTTCTCCATAGAAATCAAGGCATTATACCCAGGCAAACTGTTCTGAGTGAGCTGTTGGTAGAACATGGGCAAGAGTTGGATGAAGCCTTCCCATTCCTCTGCCTTGCTTCAGAGGCTGAGCCTTTAGGATTTCAAGGGATCTGTATCTCCCAAGCATTGCCATTCAGCCTGGTTTACAGCCCAAACCCCTTTTTTTTACATGGAGAAATTGAAATCTGGGATTCACTCTGTGTCAGAAATGTGCCACATTTTGGTTCTTTGCTGTCTTGCACTGCCTCTCTCTGCATATTTCTGAGGACACTATAACAGTTTATGTGTAACTGCCTCTGTTTCTCTGGACAAGCAGTTAAGAACATACTAACTTTCAACCAGTTCTAAATTAGCACACAGTTATGCAGCCTACAAGACTGTAAAGGGAAGGAAAAAAAGCAATGAACTCACTAGATATGTTTACTGACCTGGCTAGTCTCATGACCTCATGATCATCACCCATTTTTTTTCTTCCTTTACTTCTCCTTTTCTGTATGTTCACGTATCTTTCTTGTTGTCTTGTAGACTGTTATGGCTTCATGATAAGGACAGTGTGAGATTATGTGAGTATATTTGGGTAACTGAAAACAAATAATGATAATATATATCCATTATTTCACAGGACAAAGAGTGAGTCTCTTTGTCATATGAAATATGAATGTATTCCAGAGGTCTAGTTCTTAGTTTGCTTTCTTTTTTATCCCATGGTATGAGATACTGGACAGACATCACTTTTCATAAAAGTCTACTAAATGTTTGCATTTCTTAGATGTCCTTCTTAATATAATATTGGCAAAACCTATCAACATTCTGCGAAAATATTGGCAAGGCTTCCATTGGCACAAGTATTAAAACAATATTACTTAGAAAGAAAGCAAAACTGAGTGAGGGATTAACATGAGAGATTAAAATAACTTTTTGCTTTCATTTGTCGAAGGTGCAGTCGTTATGACCACCAAGAATTTTCCCACCCATTTTAAAACTGTGTTAAAAATCAGCTATTCCAGGGCTTTTTGGCATAAATCTACAAAGCATCATGGATTTTGAGTTGCTGTAAACCAGCAAAGTTGGTCTGACCACAGCTAATCTGTTGTTGTGCCACTGTGTTTATTCTAGCTGAGGTTCTGGCACTCTTGTCTAGACTGTGTATTACCATCACCAAACAATTTTCTGGTGGGAAATTACTAGCTGATATGTCCAGTTAACTTTGGTACAATTCACCTAACTTCAGTCTGCCTTACCTACCATCTGCTGCAGATACAAGACTCAGTTTTACACATGTAAACCTTTTCGTGCTCTAGTTCTGAGCCATATGTCTTGGGCGTGACTGCCTTGAACTGCCTTCCACTGCGGTGGCAAGAAGCACCACGCTATGTAATAACTGTTTGCAAAATCAGTTTCTGCTCCATACCACTACCCCAAAAAATACTGTCAACAGGAATCTGACAGGCTGCCTCTTTCCCCAGGAAACAGTTGCTCTCTCTTGCCATGACCGAGGGCTACACTAGCTGTAGTCCTGGGAACTGTGACCGATAGTGGCAGTGCCTAGCTAGTCTGTGATCCAACCTGGAGTCTAGGGCTGCTCAAACTGCACAGCTCTGCTTGCACTGAAGTTATGCCTTTACCTTCTGAAACTCACATCTTCAGGCTTAATATTTGTAACCCCATGGTTATAAACAGCTATTTTGAAATGAAGCCTCATTATTCTTTAAGATGTGTTTTGGAATAAAGAGCCAAAGTGTTTTCAGTACATGTTTTTAGTTTCAAAAACATTTAAGAGTGGAAATTTTCAAAAAGCAATGAATGTAGCCTTATCTCAGAGATACAAAGGGTATTGTTAAAAAATGACTTGGATGGATGATGAATTGTACTCTTATTCAGAATGACCATGTTTTGGCCAGTTGAAGGAAAGGTTATTTATTTTTACAGGACAGGAGAAACACAAAGATTTTTAATGAAATTCTGTGTGGAGTCTTAATTCACTGGCACCTTCTTATAAATATTTAGTTTTGTGGGAATATTAAAATATAAAAATCTAATAAAATACAATAATAAAAACAGGCTAATGCCAAAACTGAGGTTGAATAATTTCTTTCTGAAATTCTAGTAGTTTAGAATATATTAAAGATACTGTTTCCTTCTATATTTATACATTCATATAGTAAAATGCTCAAATATTTCTTCTTAACACATAAATATTTTCAAGGCCCAGACACAATGTGGGTGGGAATAATGTGATCACTGACTTATTGCTTGCTACTTCCAAACATGCCTCACTTATACCTTGGGAGGGTAGAATCCTGTGGGCTCAAAGGGAAACTTTGGTTTTATGCTTATTTAGTCTTTATGCTTATTTAGTCCTATGGCTTTTATTAGCTACAACTGTTTATCACAGTGTATTTTTCATCCACTTGTTCAACAGAAGCTGAGCTAACAGCATTGATTTATGGCCTTGGTTCAAACCTGACAGCAGAGAGAGGGGTGAGTGGTCAGTGTAGGGCAATCAATACCAACCAGCCAGTTGAACACAAGGCAACAAGAGTGGACGCGAACTGTAAAGTAACCCCTTGTACCATCAGCTTACAATGTCAGAAAATAAATTAGCATGTTGAAGTGCAAGTTTATAGTGATCAAAATAAAGAGTGTAAATGTGTTTTTTTGTGCTTACTATGTCTTCTGTTTTGTAGCTTTTCCGGAATTAAAGTTTTCAGTTTGTGTATGGGCTTTGGACTATGGGTTGCTAAAGTGCTGCAGGTAGGATAGGATAGAGTAGAGTAGAGTAGAGTAGAGTAGAGTAGAGTAGAGTAGAGTAGAATAGAATAGAATAGAATAGAATAGAATAGAATAGAATAGAATAGAATAGACTATTACTGTTGGAAAGCACCTAAAATGATCATCTAGTCCTAATGCCTAACCAATTCAGGACTGACCAAAAGTTAAATCGTGTTATTAAACAGCATTATCCAAATGCCTTTTAAACACTGATATGCTTGGGGCATTGACCATATCTCTAGGAGGCCTGTTCCAGTGTTTGAGCACCCTCTTGGTAAAGAAATGTTTCCTAATGTCCAGTCTAAACCTCCCCTGCTCAGTTTTGAACCATTCCCACACTGGATCCCAGGGAGAAGAGATCAACACCTCCCTTTTCACTTCCTCTCCTCAGGAAGCTGTAGAGAGCAATGAGGTTTCCCTTCAGTCTCCTTTTCTCCAAACTAGACAAGTCCAAAGTCTTAGCCGCTCCTCATAAGACATTCCTTCCAGCCTTTTTTGCTGTCCTCTGAACGCGTTCAAGGACCTTCATGTTTCTTAAATTTTGGGGCCCAGAACTGCGCACAGTACTCAAGGTGAGGCTGTACCAACACTAAATACAGCAGGATAATCCCCTCTTTTCACCAGCTGGCTATGCTGTGTTTGATGTAACCCAGGGTGAGATTTGCCCTTGTGGCTGCCAGGGCACCCTGCTGACTCTCATTGAGCCTGCTATCGACAAGCACCTCTGGATCCCTTTCTGCAGGGCTGCTCTCCAGCCATTCCTCTCCCAATTTATACTTGTGCCCAGTGTTACTGAGTCCTAGGTGCAGAATCCAGCATTTGAACTTGTTAGATTTTATCCCATTAATCATTGTCCAATGCTCCAGTCTATCTAGATCCCTCTGCAAGGCCTCTTGTCCCTCAAGAGGGTCAACAGCACCCCCCAGGTTGGTATCATCAGCAAACTTGCTAATGGTGCATTCAACTCCTGCATCCAGATTGTTGATAAATATGTTGAACAGAACGGGCCCTAGAATTCAGATCTGAGAAACACCATTGGTGGGCGGTTGCCAGCCAGATGTAGCCCCATTCACTACAACCCTTTGAGCTCTGCCCTTCAGCCAGTTCTTCACCCAGTGCACCATGAACCCATTCATCCCACAGCTGGACAACTTTTCCAGAAGGATGGTGTGAAGAACAGTATCAAAAACCTTACTAAAATGCAAAAAACCTACATCTTTCCTTCATCCACTAGGCGGGTGATCCCATCATAGATGGATATCAAATTAGTTAAACAGGACTTTGCCTTTGTGAACCCATGTCGACTGTGCCTGATGATGGCATTATTCTTTAAATGCCTTTCAATAGTGCCCAGCATAATCTTCTCCATAATTTTTCCAGGAACTGAGGTTAGACTAAACCTAGGTACACTAGGTTTACTTTTGCCTGATATTTTATAAAACTTTATTGTACTGTTAAAAACAGTAAAGCCCTGGCAGATGGGCGAGACAATCACATACCACTAGGCCTAAGCCTCAGGCTCTCGGAGCACTTGCACACACTGCATTCTTGTTGGACAGTTGTGTGTGGTGTACACCTTGTCTACCCCATACTCCTTTGTTTCCACATCAGGAAGCTCAGATTGCTCATTGGAAAGAAGATGCAATTTGCTCTGACCAGGTCCTTGATATGGATATTTAAGGGTCCACAACCCTTGTGTGCCTGCCACCTAGTCTAGGCATATCTTTCGTAACTTTAACTAATCATAGTCCACGTGTAGGTAACAACCTACCTTTACTACCTACTGGAGGATCAGTGGTGAGATGGGCCACTGTATTCACAATAAATTTCAGACAGTCCTTCACCAAGAACTCATAATCATGGTATAGCAGTACGTCAGCAGAAAATAGTCTAATGAGGCATATCTATTCTGCCTAAATGAATAGTCATGCATGAATGACTATTTATGATATCCACTATCCACTCCTTGGATCTTTGGTTATATTTCATGGGATGTGTTTAGAACTGAAGAATTGATTAGATCAGTGCATTGCTTAACCTTTCTTTTTTCAGGTCCTTGGGATTTTACAGGCTTCATTACCTCTGTGGGGTTTGCTGTGGAGGACTAGGAAGAACTAGTCTATTGTCAGTAGAACGATTCTCTAGTTAAGTGTACACACCTCTACTGAAAATTTTTTACATGGTGTCTCAAATAAAATGAAAAAGAAAAGTCTAAATGCCATCAGACTAGCTAAAACTGTATGCTCTGCACTCTTTTCTCTTACTGCCTCATAGCAGAGTGGCATCAGTACTTTGCTGTTTATCGTCAAAATCATGTACAAAGTTGGGCAAGTGCCTGATTTGCGCATGTGCATCATCTGCTTCTGTGTGTGTTATAGCCATTCCTTCAATTGAAGAAACCAGCTGTTTAAATAATCTTTTTCCTGTTTCATTACTGGAAAACAAAACATTGTAGATCTAACACTCATCTCCTTGGTGGCACTAGTGAGGTCATCACACTGATTCGTATCAATGTGCCTATTTGCAAGAAAATGGGAATGTTGAACAAGAACTAACCTTAGCCACGTCGATGGAACCATCCTCTGCTTTCCCACTTGCCTAAAGCAGTGGGTGGCCTTTCTGATGATTTCAAAGGCTATGGAAACAAACTGCAGGGGGTTATAATCTTCAGTTTAGTCAGACAGGTTTAACTAGAAACCAGCTCTGAGGTCTCTGTATATGAAACACAGTAAAGCCATGAGAAGCTTAAGTCAGTTAGTGTCATCAAATTCTATTAGAAAGAAAATTATACTGATTTAATTGTCTGTGGATAAGGTCTTTCTACTCAATCATTTTCATAGTCTACTTAACATGAACTCTTGACAGAATTGAAACAATTATTTTAATTAGCAGTGTTCGTACCGATCAAGTCCAGATGATGATGGTGATGATGACAACTACTACTACTATTATTGTTTACATTGATTTGATATCTTTAGTTACCTGAATTTCTTGCACTGCATTTTGAGATAAAAGCTAAAAACTTCCCACTGTACGTAATAAGGACATAATTTCAGGTCAAAGTGGCACAGTGGGCTTCTGTGCTGGTCTTTGATGTCTGGAAAGTTGAACTCACATTCTGGCTTTGATCTCAAGTGAAAATAAGTTTGGTGGGTCTTGTTTGAGCCTCTGTTCTTCTCAGTTTAAGTGCTCCCACAGTTCAGTACAATTGGCATTCTCTGTGTCAGAGAGGCCCTAGGCATGGGGTGTTGTGGGGTCAGTGCTGACATTTGCTGGCAAAGCTGAATGGCGATGCTTGCATAAGAGCTTGTGTAATGTCTGGTTTATATTGAGCGCTGCAGCACAAAATACACTTACGTTATTAATATAAAACAATATAGTTCCAAAGCAGCTGACAGATAGATGTCTTGGTTCATCCATATAAAATATTTTATTATATTATCTAATTTTAAAGACTTCTGTCTCTTCACTTGACATACAGGTTTTAAATGCACATTTGAAATCTCTCCATCATATGCTCCATCCAAGAGTAACCCTCTGGTAAACCCATCAAAGCCTGCCAAGACCACACACACTGCATAGTTCTACCTAAAGACAACTCCAGTGAATCATGATTGATTCTGAATGTTCAGTCATTTTTTAGCTTTGCATTGACCTCATTCTTTTCAACCAATTCTTCACAAGTCTTGCTCTGTCGTAGTCCAGTTTCTGAAACTAGTCATTCTTCAGTTGGTCACTGAAGATGTGGTACATGGCCAAACATCAACTCCCCAGGTTTAGGAACGGAGAATCTTGTTTTAGTGTGCATCTGTATAACAGCACCTAGTATGATTTGACCCTCTTGTTAGGTGCTATTGCAGTATATAATATAAAAAAAAAATATTGACAAACAAAATATGTAAGTGCAATACAGTACAGTTAAAAACTAGAGATATCTTGAAACTCTTATTGTAGAGTTTACTTGGCAATACAGAGACTTAAATACAGGGAGGAGTTTTGTGTGTGCATATTTCCCGTTCATTTTGGTATTTGCTGTGATTCAAAGGAATTTAACAAAATGAAAGTAAAGAGGCAATAATGAAGACCTCATCCCCTTATTTATTGTTTAATAGACCAAAATCGATTTTGACTTCAAACTGTGGTTGATCTGTATGACTTCCCTCTCATAAAAGAAAGTCTGCATGTCACTGTTGCCCTCATAATCATTTTTATTGCTCAAAAAATGTGGAATACCTCATCAATGATATGAAATTGAGGCATTAACTCCAACTCCAAACTGAATCTCTTCCAGTGTACTGCAGAGATTCTTGTGATGCCATTTCTTTTTTTTTTTTTTTTTTAACTGGATAACTTGGTAAAACTAAGGAACTTCCAGCATAAACCTAAAGTCCATCTTCCCCAGTTTCCTATTTATAATACTTACCACGTAGTGGATGCTTACACAGGAAAATAAATAGAGGGTAAGGTATAGGGTGAATATGTTCAGGCAATCAACAGCTGGAGCCTTCTTCAGTTAGAGGTTGCATAGGAATGGTTGTGTTAATGGCTACTTAAAGACTTAAGTTCTGCCTGCACCTCATGCGCCACATCATCATGTTGTTGACTGAATAACTTTGGAGTAGAAAATACTGAGGACTTCTTGTAACTTTGATGACATTGTTTCCGTTATGGACACAGAAGGGTTCCAAGAACAGGGAGTAGGTGTTTTGCTAACCTCATGAGGTCAAGAAGCAGCTTCCAGCTAGCTTTTCTCAGGACCATGATACCAGCATGTTGGTATCTGACACCTTATTCTCCCACTCTCACTGGAGACTTCTTACCTTACTTTTGTAGACACATAAATCTTCACAAAAGAACATCCAGTGATACTTCCAAACTCACCCATCCCTCATATTACTTGTGCTTTGTGCCATGAGCTTTTCTTTTGGTGGGATGTACCTGTTTTTTTCAGCTCTCTAGTTCCAGCTGGTACCACACCTGCTTCTCCAATGAACAGATAAAATGCAAATGAAAATCAGTGATTTTATTCATGATATTCAATGAATTTTAACCCTGTACTACAAACCTGTAGTATTGTGAACAGCCTATTTGCTACTTGTTGTGGTTAAAAAATTATTTGCTTGCATGTAGTAAAGCAGCGACCTGTCAGAAAGCAGGAAAATAAACAGCCATGCCTTATCCCTTCATCTTTAACACACGAGCAGCAGGTTAAATGAAGATAGAGATCTGAGGGATTAAGTCTGTCAGTAACAGTTTCTGTAAAACTCTTGCCAAGCAGGAACTTTTCCATTCATTGTAAACATCTGCTAAGCACACCACGCTCATTTCCTAAGGAATAAGATTTGCAAGCATTCACCTTTTACACTTACTAATGAAAACATAGCTTTCAACCAAAAGGCTATTTATATTCATAAAAGGTTTTTTTTAAATTAATCATAAAACCAGGTATCATGCTCGTTTCCTAACACTTGATTAGAGCAATGTAAATGTTTAAGTAGTTTAATTAAATCTATTAAACCTTTTCAAATCATGTAGCTACCTATTAGCAGTTAATTATAAAACACTGTGCGCTTTTATAATGTCATTAAAACTAATTTCAAAGAGTTATTCTTGTAGAACAGGAAAAGCATCCATCCAGATTTAAAAGGTAATCAGCTCTTTGGCATATTTTGCGACAGAATGGAAAATCCTTTTAGAAAAACAGGAAATGTCTTTCTCTGAATATCTAGGATCAAGAAATGTATCAACAAATAGTCACTAAACCAACACTTGGACTCCAAATAATTGCTTACACTTAAAAATGTTTTGAGTTCAAATGTTTCTCACCTTTGCTATGTAGACATACCTGAAGTCTCTGTACACATTATTGTTGACACAGAGTCCCTGCATCTTGGTATTGATTTATTTCTGAGCAACTAAACCTTCACTTGCCCACATAGAGGAGTGAGAGAGAGTTTGATAGATCCTTTGTCTCTCTCACAGGCTACTGGCTTCATGAATCCCAGTGTGAGCAGCAGGAAGCGTGTCTGAGCCTTCTCTTCCCCTCGGTGTTTGGCAAGTGCAACAGGTCTGTTGGAGCTGAACCCTCACATCCCTGCAGCTCTGCAGGGCACCAGCTGGTTGGACTGGCACAAAGGGGTGACTAGCCCATGGAAGGGTGTTTACTAGTGGGTGTGGGTAAATGCAGGAAAGTTTTACCCACATGTCAAGTCAGACACAAGCCATCCATTTCAGGAGGCAAGTAGCTGTGCTAGTGTCACACCACATTTTGGAGCTAATAAACTCAGGGTTGCTAACAGGATATGAGTGAGAGGTTTGGGAACCGTCATTTATCAGTTGCATCTGTTTTAAAACTGGACGAGCTGTTTTTTTTTTAAATCTGTGAGTTTAGCCCACATCGAAATTTACCTGAATGCCTCCTGTCTCAGGGTTTTTAGCTGTGGAGTTGACATCCCATCATGCTGATGAATGTTGATACTTCTAGAGTATCTGAATTCAGCAAGGAGGATTAAGGTGCCAAGGAAGAAAAGACTAGGAAACAAAGGAGAATCTGTCAGCCTACTGGAAGGAGGCTCTGCTAATCCTCTTTGAGGATATCTATTCTACTTTTCAAATAACTTGTTTGCGGTAGGAGTGATTTTGTTAAGGATAATATATAAGGGAATTTCTCATAGGCAGTGAGTCCAGTGACACATGGAAACATAGGAACTAGCCGAATAAACACTAAGGAAGGAGGACCAGCTAGGCAAAGCTGGGAGATAATGTAGATGACATCCAGCTACATGTAGCTTTATTGTTGCTGTAAACTTGCAAAAGTCATGTCGTTTCCCTACTCTGCCAAAAATTTCCCATGTGACCACATGCAAACTGCTGAAGCCAGGTATTACAAGGTGATTATAGTTTACGGTTTAACCTTAGGCAAACACAATCTGTCTCTGAATTTCGGAAGAAATTAGGTACCTAATTAGGAGCAGTTATCTAAATACCTTTGTGAACATTGCCTCCAGCATCTTTGTGCCCTACTGCTGAATGCACTTCTATACCTCTCAGAGGTATTGTAGGAATGAAGACCTTAAACAGTAGGCTGATGGGGAAACATGTTTTGGGCACACACCTATCTCAAGATGAAATGATGTGCTAGAAGTGCTTATTTTTCTCCATGGACTATAATGGGAGACTGTAGACGTCACGCTTCAATGTCTATAATACACATGTTCAAGTTAGGGCACATAAATCCTGGTTTACGTGGTTAAATAATTCCTAGAGGTTAGTACGAAATCTCCATGACATTACTGTCAGAAAATGAGTAGTGAATAAAACCTGGGGAAATGTACCCACTGAAATGATCTCTATGGAGTCTGTGGACATAGCTTCCAGAAGTCACACAGAAGCCTGTCAGGTATCTATATTTTAATAAGACTTCATCCCCCTTTTTTGTTGCTTGAGCATTAACCCTGAGCAAATGCAATTGTTTGAGCAGAATCCTAGGTGTTTTTTTCTGTCATCATAAATTGGATCCTTTTTATTGCCTGTCCTTGCAAGCACTAGGTAGAGAAATGTGCGGGCTGCAGTCTCAATCCAAGTGAGGATGTGACTGAGCTGTTGCTTTACCCCATTCTTTTGTTAGCTTCTCATGTGGAATTGGTCTTGTTTTCTATATTCTACACACTGAATTAAAATAAAATGCACACAGTTCACTTCATGATGAGCCTGACAAGTTAAATTAAGAAGGCAGTGTGTGGCTGTGCCAAGACTGTTATTAGAACATTTGTGTTGCCAGAGTATAATCTTGTTCAAATTTAATACCCAGCAGACCTACCTCTGACAGACCCAATTTTACTAGTGTTTTGGGTTGGTTTGTACAGTTGTCCTCATCATCAGGCCTGGTCATAGTTCATTGAGATAATGTACACAAAGATTTTAGGAAAAAGTCACTCATTATCTGTGAAGGGGATATGAAGAGCCAGAACAATGGAATAAATGTTATTTTAAATACAACAATATTTCAAAATCTTTTTTGCTGATTCACATTTTTTAAGTTACCTAGTGGACATACACTTGTCCAGTAGTCATGGGTAGTTACACCCTGACAGGAACATGTGTAGGTTGCGTGTGTGCGTCTGTATGAAAAACAGTACTTTAAACCTGCATCCTTACTATTTCCCACTTTAATGGGCGCTGACAACTTTCTTAGGAGAACAGTAAACTCCTAGTTAGCTGACTGCCAGGCTTTGGCAATGAAAGTAAGCTCTGCCTAGTCTACATTAACGGGTTCTACATTTCAGATTGCCAATGCTTCCTTGGAGATACATCAAATACAGAAGATCTGCAAACGGCTCTGGCACTATAATTACCTACACCTCCAGGGCTTATAGACTTATGTCTGTCAAAAATAAGCATATGGAAAGGCCTAATTCAGAAAAGGAAAAAATTTGATAAACAATTAGATCTCTTTAACCATTAAGTCTGAAACACAATGGCACTTCCAGATGAACAGTTTATTCTGAAATTTGGTCTCAAACTCCTAGAGCCTTAAGGTGTTTTGACTATCCCAAGAATGGTTTATCTTTCTATATTTTGTTCTGAGCATTACAGTATAACAAATACTTAGATGTGGATACCAAAGCCATCTCTAAGGTATATTTGTGGTAATGGTTGGAGTATATCAGATTTGTCTCCTTCAAATAATTAAAAATATAATTTGAGGCATACATTTGACCATTCTCTGCTTGTTGTAAGAAATGAGCAGCTACTATACCATCTTGAACTTTTTTCATTCTTGCATGTCAAACTGAATATAGAGTCAGTCACCTACTAAAAGGTTTTGGAGCATGGTAAAACTGAAGAAGGAAAGATATAGAAAGGCAAGTATAAAGGCTGAACTTGCTTGAGTAATGGAGCAGTGTCAAGTTGGAGGCCTGTAACCAGTGGTGTCCCCCAGGGGTCAATACTCGGTCCAATCTTGTTCAGTATATTCATCAGTGACCTGGATGAGGGGACAGAGTGTATCCTCAGCAAGTTCGCTGATGATACCAAACTGGGAGGGGTGGCTGACACTCCAGAGGGCCACGCTGCCATGCAGCGTGACCTGGACAGGGTGGAGTGCTGGGCAGAGAAGAACCTCATGAGGTTCATCAAGAGCAAGTGTAGGGTCCTGCACCTGGGGAGGAAGAATGCTAGGCAGCAATATAGGCTAGGGGTGGACCTGCTGGAAAGCAGTTCTGAGGAGAAGGATCTGGGGGTCCTGGTAGATAGTAGTAAATGATCCATGAGCCAGCAGTGTGCCCTTGTTGCCAGGAAGGCCAATGGAATCCTGGGCTGCATAGGGAAGAGTGCGGCCAGTAGGTCAAGGGAGGTCATTGTCCCCCTCCACTCAGCACTGGTGAGGCCACAACTGGAATACTGTGTCCAGTTCTGGGCTCCCCAGCTCAAGCGGGACAGGGAACTACTGCAGAGAGTCCAGCGTAGGGCAACAAAGATGATTGGGGGATTGGAGCAGCTCCCTTATGAGGAAAGGCCGAGAGAGCTGGGACTCTTTAGCCTGGAGAAGAGAAGGCTGAGGGGAGACCTTATTCTTGCTTATAAGTATCTAAAGGGTGGGTTGAAGGAGGATGGAGCCAGACTCTTTTCAGTGGTTCCCAGTGACAGGATGAGGGGCAACGGGCACAATTTGGAAAACAGGAAGTTCCATTCAAGTACAAGAAAAAACTTCTTTAAGGTGAGGGTGCCAGAGCACTGGAAGAGGCTGCCCAGGGAGGTTGTGGAGTCCCCTTCTCTGGAGATTTTCAAGACCCGCCTGGATGCAGTCCTGAGTAATGTGCTGTAGGCATTCCTGCGTCAGCAGGGGAGTTGGACTAGATGATCTCTAGAGGTCCCTTCCAACTCTGAAAATTCCGTGATTCTGTGATTCTGTGATTCCATGGGTAGAGAGTACAAAGAAATTTACATTAGAAAAGCAGTATCACTGCTCTAAAATCTCCACCCAAAAGATGTAAAAAAAAAGTTATCATCCAGTTTTTCAACAGTTTTATAACCACAGAGCAGCATAAACTTCAGATAAACATAGTAACATTCAAGTACACTACAAATAAACTTGGACACTGCATCTAGGAGCAAAGTAAAATATCTGAGTCCTAACTATTTCTTCTTATTTTTAGTCAAATTTGTGTTTTACTTTTTATGCAGTCAATCCATCTTCTTCTAGACAAAAAAGAAGAAAGTGTACCTTGTACTAAGAATCAGGACATATTTACAAAAAATTCAGGTCTATGAGGCGTAAGCAGTTATGAGAGAATTCATTATACTTTCTTTTCCTTTGTAAACCTTTGTGGTCAGAGAGGATCTCTGTAGGAACCATAGGAATTTTACAAATAACAGACACTTTCCCTGATGTCCCACTCTTCATCATGCCAAGAGGTTTCAAAAATATGTATATACTCTTTGCTTAAAATAACAGTGTTTATTTCACCCTGACAAAAATGTGCCAACTGTTTTCTCCTCTACAAAGATTACTGAAATCTGTAAGTTGGAATGTGTAGAGAGATCTGTAGCAATATGCTTAGATGAAATACTGTGCAGTTTTCCTTTTACTTTCTTCTCTCTCCCCCCACCCCTTCTTTCTCCCTCTGTCGCTCAGGAAGGTAGTCCTGCTTATAAGCTTTACTAAGAAATATCTATATATTAGCAGAGGTAAGAGGCAGTTATGCTAAAGTGTGTTTCTACCGATTGTACTATTGATATATACGCTATCAGTGTATTTTGGCTAAATCGTATCACAGCTGGAAACCTTCAGTTCCTGGACACTTGCCACATTGTAGTAACATCATATAGACTTATATACAAAATACAGGTACACATACATGCACATACGTGCATATATTCTCCTATGTACGTACACTGAAATGAGGGCCAGGGCACATACATTCTATAAAGGTCTTTTATAGATCATAAATCTATTTATTATGAGCCTTTCTGCTTCAATGTTATGAAATGGAGCCAAAAGTTTTTTAACATAATATGATGTGACTTAAGCCAAACATGAAAAAGCATAAAAAGAATGTTCAGCTGGGGGAGAATTCATGAGGACCAAACAAGGAGTGCTTTCATAAATCTACTTGCATGTGTTGGGATGAAGACAACAAATTAAAGGTCTGTTCATGTGTAACAAGGCAATATTTTGCGCATGTAAACATGGCATAGCTTCATTGTTAAATGGTGACATTAAGGGGAAGAAGTAAACAGTACCAAAAATAAACATATCCTAGAGATGATGAATGTAACCACAGTGAGCTAGAAACAATCATGGGATAACGCTTGTGTGCTGGCCTTTATCGTGAAATGTCTAGCGCTTGTTTCAGCCTGCTGAAGGAAGCTGGAAAGGGAAGGGTTAGTGAAAACTCTGCAATAAGCAGAGAGAGATGAAGAACAGTAGCAGTGAGGTGCCAAGTGTGAGCATAACAAGCCACCCTTTCCTGCAATACCAAAACCATTTGCCTCAAAACAGGGACAATGATAGATAAGCACTTTAAAAGTTCAATGAAAAAAAAATGAAGTTTAAAGAACTGAAGTGATTTCCTCAAGTCTGCCAATAAATCAAGTGGTAGAATCTGGGGCTCTTTACTGCTAGGTTTACATTTAAACTCCTCAACAATAATATGGAAAACACCTGGAAATGTTGAGGTTATGCTCAAAGTGATCCCAAAATCAGGTTATTTAATGTCAACAGGTTTGATTTTTCAGATGAACTGATCACTGCTCTTCTTACTTACATAGTATGTCTGAAGTTGGAATGCAAAAATAGTAAACACTCATAAAACTATTGATTCTTCTCTCTTTGCACTTACTCAATTTTTATAGAGATAATACTTATCAAGTTTCAGAGAAAATTTTCTAATTTGTGGAAAGTAGATTAAAGTACATTTTCAGTGAGGGCAGAACATATAAAATGGAAAATACTGGTGAGACCTTGAAACCTTCTTGAGGAACAATCTGAACAGAGCAAGAGCAAATGGTTGTAAAACATTTTCCAGAAATTCTTTCTCATGGTGTGAAAAGCGAAAAGTTGCTGAAATCTATTTACTAATCTATTTATTTTTCTGACAGTTTATGACTTGAAGGAAAGTTTTAAGAGTAATAAAAATGGGCAAGTTTGTTCAGAGACAACAGTGAGTGGAAGATCATGTTTAAGGAAGAATGACTGTCTTTAGATCAGTGCCTTCTTTTGCCTTTTGAATATCAACATCCACTCTGTAACTCTCAATAAGATACAGAAAGATCTTTCTGCATTTTATTTACCTCTTGTAATAAGTGCAGCCTGCTTGTGTGCCTGCTGCCACAGTGCAGAGGGACAAGAAAAGTAGCTGGAATGGGGAGTATACCTGTGTGCTGAAATATGTTAGTCACCATTGCTTTAGGCCATTCGAGCTACAAGACTGCTGTTTCAAGACATAATGGAGAATTTTGGAAATGCTCACAGGGGAAGACATCTTACGGACAAAGTAAAGATAATGAAGCAAAGGGACAGCAACTCACAAGAAAGCTTTTAAAAGTGCCTTGCAAGATTAGGTCCAGAAAACGGACCTAACTAGAAGTTTGAGAATGCTTGGCTGATTTGGATTGTGTAGATTATATTTTGCCTATATGACTTCTAATGTTTACTTTACGTTAAAAAAAAGTTAAATAAATTGCCATTGTTTAGTGATTGAGAGTCTACTGATTGCAATAAATTAAAAACACTGGTTTTAAGGTAAACATGTATAGCATGCTTTATTTATGGGCAGAAGACTAAGACCCAACATTTTTAAATGGCTTAACTGACACTTAAGGAGTAGTTTCAGAATTATTTCTAAGCAACACCTTCAGGTTGAGAAAGCAGACAGTCTCTTCTTATATGTGTGCTTATGTCAAAGTCCTCTCAGCTTACTTCCTCAGTTCTCAGGGTAGATCTCACTGCAGAGAAAATGAAAGGATAGTTCTGTAAAAAGGCAGAAGAGCATTCATGAGCTTTTATGTTTTAAAGTAATATCCTTAATGACTGTTGACAGTTTTTCTGGTTGTGCGCAATAGGAACATGATTAATTTGCGAAATAAGAAGGCCTTGTGATTAATTCTGGTAGCATCTCTTCAAGTCATAGTCTTTCCAGTGTTCTAGGTTTAGTTTTGAATACATAGATTTTAAAGAAGTCCTATTTACCACAGCAAACTGGAGGAGACTACAAATAATCTGCACTTTGTCCCTTCTGGCTCTAGAAAAGAAGTTTTAGAAATGAGTAAAAATACACTCCCTGTCTCCTCTGCTTCCGTGTTCAAGACCCCTATCTACATTCTCACACTTGTTATCAATCACTCCACATCCATCTTAATAGAGTCAAACTTCACTCTCTTGCCTTTCAGCACCATGCATACTCTACATATTCCTGTAGGTCATCAACTTTCTTAACTATCTTGGAGCTTAAAACCTTCAGCTGAAATACACTTAATGGAACAATGGCCCTAACAAAGCCAGGCACAATCTGCTAATGCATTTCTCTTTTTATTAGAAAACAATAAATGGTGTCAGGGTTGTCTGTCAGGTATCTTTTGGAAACGATATGTAGAGATGATACCTTTCTAGGTCCAGAGGAGCTTTCTAACAGCAGTTTTCTTGCTCCCTTCTTCAGTATGTCTGAATTGATTTAAATATAACGTTGTGTCTGAGACATTTCAGAAACCTAAAGCCCCCTGTGTAAGCTGGTATTATTTTAATTACATTGTTCACATCATGCCATTACAAGTAACAGTGACTGATGCCATACTGGAAAGGCGAACTTTTTTAAAAAGAGGTTTGAGAGAGGCCAAACATCCAAAAATGTAATTTTTTTTTTTAAATTGTGATGTGCTATCAGACTACAAGAGGAAGTGAACCTTCTAGCACATCCTTTTTGGTATTACTCCTTGGATGAACTAGTTCCAGGCAGACTTGGTTTTGGATGAGTGTATCCCCCTTTAAACAAATAATATCAGATCTGCAGGCACCAGCTGGATCCCAAGATCTTACTTGTTGTAGTCCCAATGTTCTACTTGCATCAAAAATAAAACTGAAGATCCAGAACAAACTATTTGCTTTATAAAAGCAGCAGCTGTCTGTTTGTTCGCACCTTCCATGGGTTGTTTGGGCCACCCAGATGAAACAGTCACAAATCAAAATGGAACTCCCATCATGCTGTTAAACACTCCCCAAAGATAAGAGTAACAGGCCTGTAACATCGATTATCTCACCAGTAAGAGACAGCAATGGGATTTCACAGTATCTTGTTCTTCTGACAGTTTGTGTTAAAATAAAACAGGTTACAGGACAAGAAAAAAATTAAATGTTGAATAATGGTCAAATCTGTGTGGCTGTTGTGCATAAAAACAGCGTAGATGTGACTATAGCAGACTCAAACTGAACTGATTCTAAGACTGGTTAGTGACATGGCAAATGCGTTTAATTTTCATGATGGGATTCTACTTTAATAGTAGGGAAAATCACTGAATTGTTGCTGGGGAGATTTAGGCTACACATGAGTTTGTTTTGTGTTCCCAGGACTGCTTTCAGAAAAAAGAAAATCCCCCAGCTCTTTCCCCATGAATTAGAAGTACCTCCCCCCAGTCCTTTCCTTTGGAATGTTGTGAGTTAAATCAATCAATTTAATTTACTTGAGATCCAAGCAGGAATGTCAAGAAAAGAGCTTAAATGTTTGGGCTAATTAGCACAACTTGCCTATACTTTCATTAGGCCAAAGATGCGATCAATGAGTCTCCAATTCACCTGGAAAATCCTTCCTGCATTACCTCTGGAAAAGGATCCATTTGGCCCTTAGCCCTGCCATCTAGCTGCTGCTTCTGCTCTGCATCACAACCAATATTCCAGCACTCCCCACGAGCCTCAGCTGGGTGTCTAAACTGCGGTCATCTTAACTTGTGTTTCTCAGATCAATGGGCTGGATATTGGCAAAGGTTTCATAAGGCTGGTGTGGACAACACACACTGTCGTTCTGCTTTATTTAAAAACATTTAGAGACAGAAAGTACACCAAAGTGAGAGAATACTCTATGGGTCTGCCTTTTCTTATTTTTTTCCATCATGTATACTGCATGCATTGTTATATGTGCTAACTGATATATTCACTGTGTCAGTAGTAACAGTCCACATTATTGTTGTAGGACATGATGAGCAAGTTTCCAATTATTTGGGCAGTGATATACGTAAACTCAACGATTTGTGTATGCATTTATACATACAATTGTGTTAATGGTATTTCTTATATCCTGTGAAACTCAACCAAGAAAATAGTGTGTATTGCTACTTTTTCTATAGTCTTTCAGTAGCAACATTGCTATCCAGTAGTAAATGAAATATCCAACAGCATCCCGTAGTGTATGGCAGGAGTAGCAGTATCTAATACTGGGTATGCAAGAAGTAATAAATTTGACAGTGTTGCAAAAAAATAAGTAAGAGACTAATCCTTCCTCTCTGCTTTTTCCAGATGAGCATAAATTCACGACAAAGAAAGGTTAGCAAACTAATATTGCATGTTTTATTTTAGCTTTCCTTTAACAAAAAAAAGTCCAAACAAATGAAGCAACTGTGATTTCCAGCTTTTCTCATCACATGGAAAAACTAAAGAATAGTATTTCTGATGTGCCTAAGGTTCAGAAAACAGAACGTAAATAAAAAGAAACCAAATATTCTCATTAGAGGAAAGATTCCAAACTGGGAATTTTTTGAATTCTCAACATTGCTAGTGATGTTTCAGAATAGTAATTGACACCAAAACACTCCTTTTAACTGCAATTTGAAGAATTTATTGTACATGACCTAAGGCCTAAATTGCAAGGTTCTATCATACCTGGAATAGTTTGCTTTTATCCATCTTCAGTTTAACAGGGTAGAGGGTCCTTTGCATGATAATCTCATATAATGAATTAACTTAATCTATGAATAAGACAATAATAATGATACCAAATGGAATTGTGACATTTCTTAGAAACACTGATCATTGTTCACATTTTCTTCTTTAACATCTTAAAAATTTTCAACTCAAATAATTGTTTTGTTGCCAGGTGTGACCGTGGCTGTAAGCAACAACTTTGGCTGGTCTCTGGCTTCATCCATAGTCTTTTCTAACTGATGTGCTTTCCCTTTCCACTCTTGTGTAGCACTAGTAACATTTCTTTTAAAAGAAGACAACTTGACACTGCAGATCTGGCTGCTGCCTGCTGCACAGACTTTCTGCGCATTTGTTCTCACTTGTCAGAGTGATTCTTACCATCCACATTCAAAGTCTCAGCAGTCTACATGGCCTGCTAGGTCACAGGTCGCTGTTCCCAGGCATGGTTATAAGAATCATACATAAAGAGCAATCTTCCATAGTTTTTATTAAACGATATGATAACAGCACAATCTTCTTTTTTTTTTTTTTTTTTTTTTCCTCCCTGGGGAGGCTTTCATAAACTTCCTATCAGTGTTTCTAAGTCTGCATAACACTAGACAGCCGTGTGGCTCTCCACTTTCAATGTGATTTTGAAGGCAGGCTCTGGAAAGTAGATAACATATTTCACGACCTTCATGTCTGGAAGCAGTTTCCCCTGATTGAAGTCATATAAGTTCAGCTAAGTTGGAGTGTGCTGTAAATATTTATCTGGCAGTCTGACATATAAAGTTGTTCTGAAATTACAAAGTACATTCCTGTCTTTCATGTATTATTACCAGTTTTTTCAATACACTTGTGAGCGATATTATTTAGAGAACCTTCTATAAGTGACTTATCATTGCTTGTTAAAGTTCTCACACTCTGTTGTACAGTCATTTTTTTAGGATGGTAGCTCTTGAGTTGTATCACTTCCCTATCTTTTAAAACATAAATGTGAGATTATTTCAGAAGTGCAACAAGAATTTATGCAATGAGGTAAGCATGGTTGGCACATTTCATTTTAAAATCTGGTTTTGTGGCACTTATTTCCACGCAGGGCTCCAGATGCTTTCTACTGCTGGCAAATCTATGGTGTTGACAACTTCTCTAATCATTAGGTCGTTTGTCATTACCTATCAAATAATTATATATAAAGTAATGCTTCTGGGTAGAAATTCTTTCCCAGAGACAGAATTAATTCCACTCCAACTTCTCCTGCGTTTCCTTGTTTTTTTCACTTATCTTCTAAAATGAATTTTGTGCTATACAAGGTGATGCATCTGAAATGTACAATTTCTTCTTTACGGCGATACAAGACAGGTTCAATACAGTCAGTGTTAGGATGAATTGTGCATTGCTGCTGACCTCTCAGTTGGAGTCCTTTCAAGCCCAAACATAATTTTGTTTCTAAGTGTATTTTGGAAGGCTTCTTAGTGTGCTTAAATATGAGCTGTTCCTCTGGGTTTATGAATGGTTTTCATGGGAAGAGGGAGGAACTGGAGGTGAGGTGACATATCAGCTAACTTCAGCAAACATTTCAAGTTTGTACCTGTTTCAGTTGAAACAGTCAGTGTTGGGTTGAAACATCTGCGGAACAGCTTCCCTGCCACCTTGTTTTTCCAAGGCCAGAAGCTATTACAGTCCCTCAAATCCACATTACAAAAGCCTTGTCACTAACACTGGGAGTTACCGACTGCGATGTGCAGTTCCTCTGAATGTTGTAACTGGAGATAATTTACCCTTGTAATAATTAATGCTAGGAAGATATCCCTGGCTTACATACATATGACAAATGTTGGCTCAGTAAAGGGTTAAGATTTTGTTCTAATTTGGTTTTGGGTTTTTTTTATTGTTGATTTTTAAAAATAATTATTTAAATGACATAAAAGCCAGTAATTATTCTTAGGAGCCTACCTCCGGCTAAATTGAAAGCATCATTTCTCCTTCGATCCTGACTGTTAGCAAAATATAAACTACTCTGGAAACATTAGGAGAGAATATTAAAGTTTAAAATACCTATCACTTAGTTCAAAGCATTAAATGCAGTCATTAATGCAGATGCAACCTAACGAAACATAATGTACAAGGAAAAATTGCGTGATTAATCTGCAAAAAAACCCAATGCAACAATAACTATTTAACTAGAGCATAAATTCTCATATTACAAGTTTAAAATTGAATAAAATGTGATCTAATATTTCTAAGACAATTTAAGGCTTGCTTAGAGAGATGGTTTAGTGGCGGACCTGGTAGACTACAGTCAATGGTTGGACTAGATGATCTTAAAGGTTTTTTCCAACCTAAATGATTCTATGATTCTATGTTTCTGGAGAAAACAAACTTATTGATTGTTTTACGGTAACTCTGTGTGCAGAAAAATGAGGACTTTCTTTTGGTGCTTTGCTTTTTGGCTGAGAGGGAATTGAATAGCTGCAGAAATAAGCTAGTTTGCTGACAACTATTTGAATCAACCAAATAGAAAATTGCTTTCTGCAGCTCAAAATGGTTGGGCAGACTGGTGACTGATCCCAAAACCTACAGAGACTATGAAAACAATAGTAGGGGGGGAAGAGTTTAAAATTCTTTCCCCGTTTTGTTTGACAACAGCAAAATAGGCACTTCTGAGATAGTATCATGATATTCAATATTCTAGACATATATAATAGTGTCATTTGATGCTTTACACTCTATATTGCAGGACTTTGCTATTCTGGATTCTTAGGCATGAAAAAACCCTTAAGAAAACCACCTGCTGATACATATATAAATAGATGATTTTTGACCATGTAACAGAGATTACCTTTGAGAGGATGCAATAATCTGGCTGTCTCTCTAGCTGACTGCAGTCTTTTGGGAAATTTACAAGAAAATTATGTTTTGATTTAAAAAAATATTTTTCTAACTATTTATGTATTTAATTTCTAAAACTTAAATGAAAATTGCTGCTTTTCAACATTGGTACAAATTATATCTTTTTTTGTATTTTGGATCCAAGTTCAGTAAAGCACTTGAGTCTTAACAAAAGCACATCTTCAGGAATATCGCTGCTAAAAAACGTAAACTCTTAAATAGAAAACAGTAAGTGTAATGACTTGTTGTTATGGCTTTATAAAAAGCTGTGCATTGTCAGGGTGGTAACTCAGCCATATCTGATTCTGCAAAGGGATCAGTAGTGACATCATTCTCCATCCAGGATTTTGTGCTTCTTTGTGGTAAAGCATGCTTGATCAACTTATTTGCATTGGAAGAAACGGGGGGAGTGGGGGTGGGGTGTCAGAGACTGTCATTTGACCCAAACAAGGACAAACCACCAACCTGACCCAGCTAAACATGTGGTCTCATAAGAATAAGAGTTGAAAAATTACCCTCTAACATATATCTTAAAGGAATTCCACATGATATTGGTTCAGTATGTTGTGGTAGTTTCACTTTTCATGAAGGTATCATTCAATGACATGAATATAATCACATTAGCAAGACCACAAACTGCTTAAATCGGAATGGTTTATATTGACTTTATACCCAACAGAGATGTGATATAGTTAAAGGTATACGTAAAGAAGACTTCTCAGGAAGTAGTTAAACGTTAAAACCAAAAATTTAAAACTAGGAGATTGGTGTTCAGTTCTTGGCGCTGTCACAGTGTTGATATGGAATGTTTGGCCAGTCGCTAAACCTCCCTATGCTTTTCCTCACCTTTTTTTACCAAGTTAGGCTGAGGTTTTATTTTCTTTCTTATGTTTATAAACTGTTTTGCAAGTCTCAAGAGTGAAAATGAGCATTACAAGTGTAAAGTTATAAGGTTATTATTGCATTTATGCAATTCTACCCATTTATTTCAATCAATGAAAAGCCTTACAGCATAGCATTATATATTTTTAGCTAAGCCAGTAGATACCACATGACAGGCAGAGTATGCTTGTCGCTGTGGTTTGTATCTATTTCATTGAAAATATCTGGTGCTGTTTTTTGTCATAAGCAGATTATGAACAAGATAGAGCCAGTTTCATCCAAATGGTTGATTTCTGTGTTCCAAAATCTAGGCTTTTCATACAGTGGTGAGGAAGACTAATGCAATAGATGGCTTTCTTGACTCCTCTTATGACACCACTACAGTATTAACAGTATTTCAGTTTAATCACTTTGCAGAAGTGTAACACAGAAGGTACATCCAATAAATATACACGTTGTTTGCACTGGGATGTATTGGCACTACTATGAAATTATTTTATTTATTTCAAGTAGTCATTGAAGTACAAATATTTGTCCTAGGCAGAGTAAGATTTGTGTGTGATTCATTACAGCAAGAGTGTTTAACAGTAAAATGTCTTGGTTTCCGTCACTTAGGTCTCTGCATTTTGTCTGGTGCTAAGATTTCAAGCCTTTGGGGTCCTCTTTGATGTATGTATGTGTAATCCTTTTTGGATCATTCTCCTTCAAAATTAGGAAATGCACTGGTTTATACAGGTATTCTACTGTTTAAAGCAAAATTTTATTATTTTTACTTCTACTAGTCTTTTAGTTTAATTATACTCTCTAAGCTGAGGTTATGGACAACACTTAAACAGAGGCATCAGGTTGAGAGCTCAAGAAAGCAATCAAGTTATTGTTTTATTTACATTTCACATGAGATAAATACTTGAATATCCATCTCTAATCCAAGAGAGTTTGAGTTCTTGTAATATTACAAACATATAGAAATGTATCTTTTCTTACGGTGTGCTTCTCCTGTATTGCCTTTTGCTATCCCTGCTTTTAGTCTTGTAGCTATTTCATTAGGATATCCTGGTTAAACACTCTTGTCACGCATCAGTGATGGTAATGCACTCCATTCTTGCGTGCAGCACAGAATTGCCATATTCTTAAAGGGGAAAAGAAAGAGAAAAAAAGAAACAAACAGACTCAATCATTTATTAAGTTTAAATGTTGAAACATCTTTACATTAGTAACAAAATAGGTCAAAACTTATCTCAGAGATTATGTAACTGCTTTTAAATGTGTGATCTAGTGGTTCCTTGTGTCAGTAGCACTCCTGTAAACGACAGGCTGCACTTGCCCTGAGCAAACTTCTTTCATCTTGCATAACAAATGCAACCAGCATTAATACAGCAATATGTTTCTATTGCTCCATTGGAAAAAGGATACTGTTCTTATCACTTTATTTCTGTTTGTATTCTAACCTACTTGTTATTTCTGTTCCAATAAACACTTCCTGATATAAAATGTTCTTCACAGAGATTTAGTAAAACTAAATTAACGCTTTCAAGATTTTATGTAAATTCAGTAATATTTTATTCATGTCTCTGGTCCTCAGCACTAGAGGGGTAATCAGTTAAGAAGAGGGACTGTATGGTGCTCTTCAGTTCTCTTAACCCTTTCAAAACATATTCCACCTTAAAAAGAACAATCTTGCTACATTTTGAAATGTCAGAGATCTGAGATTTGTAGCAATGTAGGTGGGCACTCTATTTCAGTAGAAGAAAACATAATCTATCTTCCCTCCGTACTTTCTGAGAACCTGTCCCAGCTGGATCTTGGCAGCATTAAAGATATCCATCACTCCTGACTGTGCTTGTCTTGAAACAACATGCCGATCTGCCTATTTTAGCAGCCTTGATTTAAACATTTCCACTTCATCACCACACATGAGTCTCCGTACATGGAGTCACATATGTGCTCCCAGAGATGCACTTTGTGATCTGATTAGTGCTGCAAGCTGACGGAGGTGGACATGACTGTGTGCCTCTCCACGAGCATCTCAGGAGGGCTGGCCTGAGCAGCTTTTGCCAGATACGAGGAATGTTGCTGTGAACATCATAATTATTACTCCAAAAAATTACAGAGTCTGGCTGTCACCCAAAATATAGCAATTTACTTCTGATGACTGATGTTCTGCTAGCAAACTGCTCATACTCTATTTTGATTTACAGTGATTATGGTATGTCCTCTCCAATGGCTTTTTCCTCATTTTCGAGGAGCTTACAGGTATGCTTCTCCTTAGACCCCAGAAGTGCAGCTGTGAGCTGGAGAGACATATGCATGTGATTAATCAGTGGATGATGAGAAATCAGTGCCCCATTTTCATTATTTTACAGTGATTAAAATTTCTTAGTTATTCATGCAAAGAATAGCTTTGAGGTGTGTAGAAAATTCAACATCTGGATAATAATGGGGATAGCTTAGTGGGGACGAGTTCTTCTAGGGGAACATTTTTTTTAATTCTTCTTTTTACAGAAAATGAAAACTGGGGCTATCCTTTACAATAGAGGGCTGTGGGATCAGACCTTGTCACAATGGCTGGTTCTATCCGTTCCGCCAAAAATAACTTCGAGGGCTAAAAGAATTAAAATATTAACTTACCGAGAGAAAGAAAAATAATCTGCTGTTTCTACAAACAGCCTTTCACTATCTCTCTGCAGCTGCCTCAGCAATACTCAGTAGGATAAGAAATAGGTTTTAGTGGCTACTAAAGACTGTATGAAAATATATGGGGGAGTCTCCTCTGAAATAGTAGGCTGATTCCTTTTATTTTGTTTTACAAACAGAGATGAATTATTCATTACTGCATAGCTTCTGAAGGATTTAATGGTACTCCTTACAGATATTTAGAATTATCTGACAAACATATGAGATGCATAAAGAATTTTTTTCTTTTGGAATGTTTAAAGCTGGAGTTGAAGATTTAAGTGCTAAATGCTGAGGTGCCTCTTATCTATTAGAACATAATGATCTATGTATTTGTGCTACTGTGTTAGTGATATTTGAAGAAGAATAAAAATACGGGTTTCTTCTTTGTGTGAGATGCACGTTATTTATTTTCAGCTTGTGTTTGTACATATACTCTTAGCAGTATGAATGAATGGGACTTGGAACCTAGCATGAAGTGAGGAAGATATATAGCACAAGCTAAACCTGCAATTAGCAGTGTTTATTGTTTCTGTCTACTGCTTCTCTCCTATAATAGCGATAGGTAATGGTTGGATGAAATGCATGGACATGATTAACCTGTTTTCAGATAGAGAGCAATGAGATCGCTGGAATTTAGCAAATGTTACTTCAAATGGTTGTTGTGTTTTATTTCTTAAAGTTTAACTGTCTTACTGAAATAAATATATGATACACTGTGACACTCCATCTGTGAATCTGTCTGTGTCTGGAGTCTTTCCCAGGACCTCCTTCAAAGAAGATTTTTTTATGTTAAGGGATTCTTTCTCATTACATGGCTCTAAATATTGGAAATATATTCACCAAATGGCCGTATGTCATGATATCTCATCGTTACTATCTAACAGATGGTTTAGTGAAAATCTGGCTCATTGCTTTCCATCAAATCAAGTTATAAGCAACAGCTAATGAAAATTATGTCTTGAGAGGTCTCAGGAGTGTATGCTTTTCTAATTAGATTGATGTTTAGATAAATTTAATACTGAGGCGGCTGAGCATTTTGACAGGGGACCTACACAACTGCCGCACCGAAGTTAGGAGCTTGCTTCTCTCTCTTGCTCTCTGACTGCAGCAGCGGAACCTCTTTAACCCGCACTGGAGACAGAGAGATTTGTACGACCATATTTTTGTGGTTTGGAAAGCATGGCAGACTAAAAACCTCCCAAGAATGTTGCAATATAGAAACAGTGTTGAAGGCTGCTACTGGAGAGAACTGAAAGCAAGAGCTGTGGGGCAGTCAGTTCAGGAGGAAAAAGGGGAGCACTGATAGCAATGGTCAACAGCAAGTGATGCTTTTTTGCCTAGCACCGACTAGAAGAAAGATAAGGTGTAGCCATAGAAGATGACATAGTACAGGATGCCATCTCCACAAAGCCTGTTCCTATCATGGCAGTGGAGTCTCTGTGTTGCTGTAAGTAATAACCTAGACCGGGTATGAAAAGTTTCTACAAACATACAAAAAGAAGCAGCAGGATATTTTCATAATTCTGCACTCCCTGATTTGTGAGCAGGTCGGCACTGAACTTTCTCCCTGTGGGTGAGGATTTGCGGCAGTCCGATAGCTATACTTTTACTGGCTTGTTCAAAATATTCCGCAATTTGTATTTTCTTCCCACGAAGATCTGTTGTAATATCTAT
This sequence comes from Burhinus oedicnemus, assembly GCA_008921705.1. Classification (NCBI taxonomy): domain Eukaryota; kingdom Metazoa; phylum Chordata; class Aves; order Charadriiformes; family Burhinidae; genus Burhinus; species Burhinus oedicnemus. The sequence continues at coordinate 4,165,755 of VFFE01008050.1, forward strand.
TCAATTGTTGCATGCACACAAATCACCAGTGTCCGGTATCTATATAGTCAGCTTCTATCCCATGGTGAATCTGGAGATTAAGGAGGCACAGCAACATTTCTGCACTGCTGTTAAGCACTATTTTTAGATATCTCTAGTGTTTTAAACTCTGCATTTGGACCCACATCATACTTGAACTATTCCTGCTCTTTAAAAAATCCTGCAGACTGAAGAATCTTTAAAGGTTTTAACCTGTTAGATGTGGCTGGCTTCCAGGAAATTATGGCAAGGCATACTTTAAAGCATGAAAAATGTCTTTGGAGGTGGAAATAAGTACTCCAGGGGAAAAAGAGTGTCACTACCCTGTAAAGTAGTCATCACTCTTTCCCAGGCTTTCCAAGGGACTCTGGAAAACAGGATATTGTTTCTAGACTACTACACTTAGAGTGGGCACAATTTGCAGCAGGGTTTATGGCACCAGAGGAGCAGATGTGGCATGGAAGGCTTCATTCAAAGAATAGCTCAGGACACCAGATTTAAATGATTCTTCTCAGGACTGTGACTGGGCAAATAAATGATAAATATTCATCTTTATGTGTACAGGAAAGAAAGAATGAACTTACAGCACTCCAACTTTATTGGCAGAAAGGGAAAAAAAGTGTTGGGAGCTGGTGCAGCTCCCCAGCCTTACCTTCAAAGCCACGATCCTTACTGTACTGGCCACAATTTTTGGAACCACCAGACTTCAGCGTTTCTGCTACAGCTGAGCATGCAGTTTTCTCATATGGGGATGTGAGAATACGTTTCCCCAAAATTCTCAGACCCTAAAGCAAATTATGCATCCCAGCACCTGGGTTACAGTTAAAAAAAAAAAAAAAAAAAAAAAA